>JAQFYU010003226.1:0-10326 GCA_034694905.1 Ceratophysella granulata | reverse complement strand
ATACAATACATTCGACACTATGTTGTCATCTTTCTCGAAAGCGGGCGAATATCAGGCATCAGCAGTAGCTGGTTCTCGGTCTAACACAACAGGAGGGAGGGGAGGGATGAAAGGAGGTAAGCGCTGAATTGGATTTGGATATCCACAAAGGAAAAGGACAGAAACAAAAAAAAGGCACAATTTTGCGGTACATCTCACGAAGAAATTTTTTTAGAAGAGCAAAGAGCGCTGGAGGACCCTAAGATCACTATTGCCAAGGTCTTCTGGTCAAACTTCCAGTTCAGGATTCAGGACCATTATATTATAGTATTGCTACGACGATGAAGTACGGTGACGTTTCGGCGAGAGGGAGTAGAAATCTATGCAAGTACTTAGTAGTTATTGCAATTCTAGTCAGCACTCAATATGGATTATAAGTAGTACTAAGAACGTTTTGTATTGTAAAATTACAGATTTATACCGAAGTATGTTCGACGCGGTGGCTCAACTACACGGGGTTCGCATCGAATTGCTCTCGTCTTTCGGTATTTCCAAACTAATCACGGCATACGTTTATGCATCTCCCTAGCAAGTTTTTCACTAACTTATGTATGTCTTCGCTGGATAGGGATTCAAAGTGTACAATCCAGCTTGTCGGGTTTGGCTGTGTGCTGTGTGACGTTAGAATAATTTCAAAATGTGCGGGTTCAATATATTGCAGGTGCTCATGATATGGAAAAGTCAAATATTTTGCAGATTGCTGTGTGGAACTTGCTCCTGTTTCGTTTCTTGTAGAGTTGGTAGAAATGAACCAACAACTAACGGATGGATATGCGTGGATTCAAACGTGCAATACCATCAAGAATAGAATAGTTCTGGATCCCGACTTTCCGGAAATTGGGATTGTAGATAAGGAATTTCTAAAAGCGCTTCCAACTCGATGGGATTAGAAGTGGGAGCGGGAAGTGAGACGCGGACAACAGTATCTTTAAGAGGAAGTAGGTACTTGGACGAAACGTACGCTGTTGCTGGTATCAGATTCGAAGTTTCTTGTCATCAAACTAAAATTATCCTATGGGTCGTGGAAAGTGAAACCCTTCAAGGTTTCTCATCCTCGCTTTCACTATTCTCGTCTTCCAGTTCTGGCATCGGAAAACGTAGTATTGCGGACACTCCAGTAACTTGCATCAACTCTGCTCATAACAATTAAGAAATTCTTAATTCACAACCTCAATTGAAACACCTGTTACGTAGAATTACCCTTAATCCTCAATATAACTTACGTTCGCCTGACACATGGAGACTGGAAAATATCTTCACAACCCCTCCATACTCCTTTGTACTCTCCACCAAATGCACGTATCGCTTACGAGTTGGTACGTTGCTAGACCTGTTAATTTGATTGTATTGGAATAAATCAAAACAATAAATCGATGGCATATTACAGAGGAACGTATGTATGGAATGAATACTGACCTAAATAAGTCATCACATATCATTAAGGTTTCGATGGCTTGAGCCTCTGTCGCCTTCTCAACTTGCTTCAAGCCATAAAATGCTTTATCTGGTTCAGACTGTAACATTGCAAAAAACGCCTCCAAGGCTTTTACCTCTCCGGCAGCCTTTGTATCAGCCAATTTTGCGGACACCGTTGGGTTTGCCAGAACTTCTAAACAGTGCAGAAATACAGAAGTCTTGAAGGCTATTTCATAACTAACTCCAACTACAACGCTATGTGCATAAAAATGGTACATTAAATTTTTACGAACCTTGAAGAGAATGTTTAAATCCAGACGACGCGTGAACAAGAAGAAACTTGCCTTTATTGTCAACTAATAGTTTGTTGTCAGTTTTGACGGCTTGCTGGAACATATAGTCAAAGAACTGATCCTTGACAAAACCAGGACTTGCAACCAGAACACACTTCACGATCTCAAAGTTAACATGTCTCAGGAGTGCCTGCATCACGTTCTCGTAAAATCTTTGAAGACCCTAGTTACATTGTTTAATATCAGCTGTAAATATACGGTCACTTGGGGTTTGAACTTGAAAGCTGCTTGGATGCTTTGCTTAGCATTCGGCATACTTACAAGTAACGCTGCCAACTGTTAAATATTCTGTAAGTACTACCTTTTCATGATTCGCAACGTTCCCATGTCTCTTCCTAGGAATTCCTTGATCAATTTTAGCTCTAACCAATGTCATGCTGGACAGAACGAGACAAATATGAGCCAGGCCTTCCTGCATTATTACTGCGGCAACATCTGCTCTCTAAAAAAGAACACTCCCATTAGTAGAGGCCCACCAGAAGAAGGGTCTATTTGGAGTAAAGAGTTCAGCATAACAGGACTTCTACCACCAACCCTACCTGAGCAGGATCACATGCCGACTCGACACGGTCCAAGTCAATGGAGTCCCAGGACTTTGTTACACTAAACTTCCTGTTAACCTCTATATCCAGAGTGTGGTAGGCTCCCAACTGCAAAGCAAGGTGATCGATATTATTAGAAATCAGTATAACAACTAAATCCATGAGAATAAAACAACTTTTGGTGGTATATTCACTTTAACATGCGGATTTTCCTGCACATTTCTGCCTTTGAGACGAAGGACGCTGGCCTGTGTGTCGAAGTCAATGTTTTCAACTTGAATGGTAAGTGTAGTTCGAACACGAGTGCTACTCGATGATCCAGTAGTCGTTTCTTGCTGAACTTTTCTAATTGTCGATCCTCGGACATAATTCCCTTCAATGATTAAATTGTACGCGTGCCATATATCTTCATTCTCCTCAGGGATAAGGGCAATGTTTCTGTGATAGGAACAAAGTGATCATCTCTGCTCCATCATAATCCTGACTGCTCCGCTCTCTACTCATTACCATACATACTGTTTCATATGAGTTAAGTATTCAACATGAAAGTCAAAATAAACGAGTCTATACAAACTGAAGAAACTGAATCTCTTCTTTTAGTCCGAGAAAAAGGTAACTCTACGTCTACTTGAAGTAATTAATATGCACTGTTCTAACACGAGTGCTTCTTTCAGAATATCGTTGAATTGAATACCAGCCCAGCCAGTAGTGGGACATGGGAAATTCAATTGTTGAATGTTGAATATTTAGAGTAACCTGGTCTATATAAAAAAGGTTCAAAATCCTATCCGATATCCGATTGACTCGGTACCAGACGGAAGCGGATGACGGACGGAATCGCTCTGCTCTACTCGTACTCACCCATTACCGTCCTTGTCAAGGTAGCGATGAATTAGCTTCATGTTTCCCGGCTTTGGGAAGTGAAGGGAGTGATTTTCTGCTGTTGGTGGTCTTGAGCTGGAGTTTGTGACCAAGTGCCCACTTCCTTTCACGTCGCCCTACTACTATGTACTACATGGACAATGGACAACCAGAGCTTATGGTCCAGGATGAAGAGCAATTCAACTAACGATGCATGTCAATTGCAAGAAGAATTTTTTTTAATTCAAGCAAGCTGATACGGGAGACAGATTCAAAGATTCAAAGTTCCCCCTAACTATCCTGATCTCACCTCTCCCCAAAGACACACAGAGCACGCATATTTTTTACTTTGCACTTCACTCACCGACCTTTTCGAAATCTTGCTTCCAGGATCCTTTTAAGTTTCCAAAAAATGTGATAGAAGTTGAAACTAGGAATAGTTTTGTAACGTAAGCAAGCTTTGAGACGGTTCTAGCTTCCAAACCTTGAACGATTTCAATATGACTTGAATACCCTTCACGTTCAGGTTGGAAAAATTTCTAAGTCTTTTTCCGGTAGGCTGGTAGAGAACCTTGTGACCCTTCAACTTTACGACAAAATGACCCTAACAAAAGTTGTTGTACTCATCGAGATAAACAACTTTTGTTTGAACAATTTTTCTGTAGAGTGCTTAGTTCAGGTCATAGGTCATGTTAAGGTTGGCCACCTTAGAACTGACTATGACCTGAACCAGGCACTCTACAGAAAAATTGTTGAAACAAAAGTTGTTTATCTCGATGAGTACAACAACTTTTGTTAGGGTCATTTTGTTGTAAAGGGTATGTTGTAAATGCATTTTATTGAATTTGCATAGTACTGTGATGGTTTGTCGGTAGAAGTGGGGATGGGGATTGGAAATCGGTCCGCAATATTAATGGTGAACATGATTAAAAGAACCACCAGTACTGATCTGCATTAGTGAGGTGACAGCTTGGACGTAAATGTAAATCCTTGCGAACAAATCGAAAATGGAGATAGTGGCTTTAAAAGTAGTATAAATATTCAGTCCTAGTTTTCAGTCCTAACTGTAACCAATGCATTTATCCAGATCACAGATCAGTACTTTGTACTGATTCAAGGGCCAGCTAGTGATAAAATAAAAACTGCTGAGGCTTCTCACGACTCACGAGTGGATTGGATGTCGTAAGTGCCTATTTTCGTAACTTCGTTTTCAAATCAAGAATATGAACTTACGCGCCTTTTCGTGAACGGTCAATTTTGTATTTGCTTCTTTCGTACGATTATAAGAACATCAACACTGTGTCAGGTCATTGACCTCTGCCATTAACGGTTAACGGTCTTTTAAACCCAGGTTAACGTCAAGGAGTCAAGATCAAAATTACGAAGAAAATACATGCCTCCGAGGCGTAAGTTCGTATTCCCGTCGTTTTTGAAAAGCTGTCTCCTGATTGGCCACCGCGTCGTACTTGTCGTAAATCTAATACGACGTGAAGACGTCACATTTTTCTTTATAACGAAACAACAAACAAATTCGGGTGCTCTTGGTGTGCTCAGAACTTTGTGATGCAATGTACCTCTCGAGTGACTTGACTGGAAGTCTTTTAATCGTTCACCTTTCAAGAAAAACTTTCTCTTCAGTTCATTTTGATTTGGCTTACTTCTGATTCTTTAGTTAAGAACACAGTCTCAGCAATTTTTATGCTATCTTTAAATATTATCCGGACAAATGCGTGTTGTTGAATGAAACTGTTTCTCGGTGAAGATCTTCTGATTTCTGAACTGAAATGCTTTAATATTGTGGGCGTCTCCTAACAACTTCGATTTCGGCAGGGAATTCAATGTCTCAGCACAGATCACAGATTTAAGTCGTATTCAGTGCACTTTTACGAACCTTTCTGCTCGAACTAGGTCGGAGCGCGTTGGTTTGCAGCTTTGAGCTGGCTTTAATTGCCCTATGTATATGGTCTGTCCTTTCTGTGCATTCTGTTCCATTTCAACTAAGTATGTAATTCGATAGTGATACAAGCATACAATTTTTCGCGCCCAAACGAAATGCTTCATATCCCCTAGCTTGAAAAATATAGAATAAAAACATTTTACGAGTATACTGTCGCTGAATATATTACATACAACTGATTTCAGTATACAGTACAGGAACTGTCCGTGCTGGATTCACAAAGGCATTCACAAAGTGTATGGTGAAAGAATAGAACAGGTGGAAAAAGTCGAAGTATAGCATGCTGCTGATATTCGAAGTTAGTCAGCGTAGGAAATTATAATAGTTCCATAGCTCTGCTCCTGATGCAACATGACCTCCTTCTTCTTTTGAAGTTCTGCAATAACATATTTTGTGGAATTGCCTTGAAGAAGAAGCTAAGAATTGAAACTTGTGTAAAGAGACTTACTCAGCAGCTTTGCAAAGAGACTGGCAGCTTCTCGACGTGATTTTCCAGGCGGCATCAGATCCTCAAAGGTTTTGTCGTGGAATAAGTTCGTGCCAGTCGGAACTTGAGCTAGAGGTGGACTATTTTGTCCGGCATAACGCGGAGGGGTTGGATATGCAACTACCTCGACAGGATTATCGTTAGCTTGGTCTTCTTCAACGGTAAACTGCATGTTCGAGGGTTCAGCAGTCGTGCTCCTGAACAAAGATATAAAGCACCAAAACAACAATACAATACTTCAACTTAACCGCGTTTTTACAGAATCCACTGAATCGACAATTTGTAACAGCAACATAAACTTAAACCCACTCTGGTCCTCTTTCACCAGTCCGATTGTACTCCGGTGCCTCACGCATGTCAAGATCGTTTTCCTCCTCAATCGCTTGAGGAAGCTCCATTGCAATGACAGATGCATGTGTTGCAATAAGACTTCGTGTCGCAGCAGTTCTTAGAATACTTTGACGAACAACTTCAGGCTCCGCGTCCATATTCATTACAGATTCCAATTTCTGCTTCAATGTATCCTGAATTCCTTTTTTCAAGTCCTTACTGAGCACTTTTCGTCCCATTTGTGCGATTAAATCGAATCCAGTCCTCCTCTTCTTAGCTTCTGGACGGTTCCTCGGCTGCAAAACATGTTGAAGTGACTATAGACTGCATCGCATCGCCACTAACTTTCTTATTTAAGGGTATATAAAATGAATTGAAAACACGCTACTGCTCGTGAACGGATAGTCCGAGCTTTGTGATCGAGACGGTTTGGAAATCAGAATGTATGCCTAGAAATTCGTGGCCCGAGATTTTTTAAATACTAGAAATCAAAAATGGCGGCTCCGAGTTTTTAAAGTAAGTAGAAAATCAACTAAGTTAGGTTCACGAAAGAAGCACGCATTCATTGACTTTCCAAAATCGTATCAACTAATTGAATCTATTATTAGGTTTCAGAGTAGTGGCGATTCTAAAAAGTCATGTTTTTGATTTTTGGGAGATTTCCAGAGAGAATTGTGAGTTTTTGGTAGACTAGGTGCCGTTGCAACGTTACAAGTTTGAGAGTAAATTATATTCCAATATGCTCCCTGTACTGTGTGTGCGCTGGACGAAAAAGGGACTACGGCGACCGGAGTGGCCTCTGTTGACGAAATTAGTCAAGATTCAAAGTGAGCTGTGTTTCTAATCCTCAAAGCCATGATAGATGAAGAAGACAAAAACAGAAAGATCACAAAAATTATCAAAGGGGCACGGAACATGCATTGGAAGACTTTGCCCTTACATCCGCCATAAATGATTCCAAGTACTCCTCAAGTGGAAGCATGTAGCCAGCATGAATGTATGCAAGAAGATCAGCAGCTGCGGTCATTGGCAAAGTGGTGTTTCTGTCAACCTTGAGCGCTCCCCTCCGTGGTGGGCCTCCGCGTCTTGGACTTGGAAAAGCATCGGCAGCCAGTGGATTCAAGTGGAATGAAGTCTATAAAGAGAAGTGAAACGATGATATCTGAATTCATATTAAGTACACGTAACATTTTGATTTATCAGTATGAACTAATCTCCATCTGGATACCAAATTCAGTAAAGTAAATAGGAGCGCATGTCAAACAAAACATACAGGTCATAACATGTCTTGTTAGAAATCATTACGCATTAATTCGAACTGAGCTCAAAAACGTATCAGGGGCCCTAGCTGCTATCATCAACATTTTCGATGTACGATTCAAATCTGATTCTCATGGTAAACTAAATGGAAAATGCATTAAGCTGAACAAGGAATATTCAGAGAATCTGTTCTAAGCCTGATTTTCACCTAGGCTTCGGAAAGTTCAAAATTAATAGATTCAATTTCTATACTAATTAACGGAAACGTTTTTAAAATAAGATGCTGAAACTTTCCCAGTCCGCTGGTTGCCTAATTACGACATAATTTTTCAAAGATAAGCCATTAAAACAGGTGTTCTAGCGATTCCGATATTTTCAACCGACACAGTACACCAATAGACCGAGGGTCTGAAAAACTGCTGTAAGTATTCCCCTGTTTATGATATATTCCCCTGTTTGTTTACATTCTTCGTTCCCCTAGGCCGATATCTTTTAGCGGTTTACACGGGTCGCCCCTGATGTCAGAATGTAAATTGTCAGGGTTCCGTATCTTTTAATAGAATTGTTCCAAATCCCGGTTTTCAGAATTCTGCTATCAGAATTCTAGGGAAAAGTTTAAAACAGGTGACAAACAAAAACTAAAAAAAGTACTAGGAAGTTTGGAATAAAGTCCACTCAGTCAAGTTCTAGGTTCTAGAAATCATCAAACATGTTGAAAGCGCCGTGGACCTGTCATAATTTGTATATAAGTGACTAGGTAGTAGTCGTCGGACTGTGAGCATCTGTATGTGCATACCACCTACCTCACCACTGTCAACAGCGAGTGTTTCGTCATTGGCGTTGGCATTACTACTATTCATATGATCAACTCGCGTTTCTTCATCACGAACGTCCATGTTGTCATCAGTGTTGTGGCCAAAAACCGGGCGAGTGGTGTCAGCGGCAACATCATCGAAAACAAAGGATTCCATCATAAGCCGTTCATTCATAGCTGGGTCACTAGTGTCGTCAAAAAAGGGAACCTGAAAGATAGATAAGTACGAGATTCCCATATTCGGCAATGACAAAAATAGCTTTCCTTTTCCTATGTAATCATCCCGAATTGCGCATGCCTGGGTATTATTGACTAATGCAATTTCTCACATCAGGAATAGTAGTTTGAGGTAAATCCGCCTCAATTATAGTGTGAGCTCTTGGATCAAAGTAGCCTCCGTTTACAGAATTGTAGGCAGGTTGAAAGTCTGCAAGAGGTTCAACTGCATCCAACCGACGCTTTCGTCGACGATTCCCATTTTCCGGCTCGATATTGGCCAGGCTTTCAAGAGAATCACGCGAACCTTGTTGGCGCTGTAAAGCGGAATTCCCTGAAGTACCCACAAACAAAGTTGAGTTTCGGGAGTTCACAGTAATTCCAACTTGATCATCTGTAACTGTAAGACACGTACTATTCAATGTTCTACACTTCACATCAACTTATCTGGTAATCTGTACTCTGCTTCTGCAATTTTGGTTGACGTAAAGAAGTACGCGTCCTGTCGTCCGGAACTAAATTAGAGCGAGCACGGAAGAACAAAACACGGAAGTTGTAATTCAAGTCACTCTACTAACGTTAGATATGTAGTGTTACATGAATGCGAGTTCAAATCTCTTGATGTAACCAAATTAACATCCCTAACTAAATGGGTCAAGAAAGGTGCTAAGTATTTAAAACCAAGAAGTGTGGCGTCGGGTGGCATTACCGTTCGAAATTCACAATCGTAGTTGAGTTTGAGACAATTCAAAGATCGTGTTCGATTTCTAGGATCTACCGTCAGAAGTTACCCAAAGCTTTTGTATTACCAAATACCACAAACCACTTCTTGCAAATCAGATCAAAATTAGACATTATTTACTATGATATTAGAATTAAACATATGTTGATAATGTGGAATGTAAAATGTTACCACAAACTCACTTGGCATTTCCACATTCACAGGATAGTCCGTGAATACGTTGCCGATTTCCTCATCCGAAAGTTGGAATGAAATGGATTCATCATCATCTTCCACTTCTTCCACCGGTTTCAATGCCCTGGACCCACAAATATATGGCATGCGGAATAAGAAATAAAATATATCCAATTTTAAATTATTTCAAACGCTTCTAATGTTCATGCTGATTGAAGGCGAATTATGCTGCTATGAGCTTCCAAACTTAAAGCTTACGTACCTGCCAGAGTCGATCTTGAAAGAGTGACGGCTGTGTAGCTTCACATATATGCCAGATACATTTTCTAAGGGGAAGGATCAACTACTTTTATGTAAACGTTTAGCCACACGCGATGCACAAACGCAGTAATACATACAAGACTGGCTCCTCATGACATGAGAAGTACTGAATACATTCAGAAAACAGTTATACTTACGCAGTAACACCTCCAGTTGAGCATTGTGAGAAACGCTGAGGCCATTGAGTAAAACGGCCAACTTCTTTAGACCAAAAACCGATCCTTTGCGAGGATTTGAGAACGGAAAATACTGACAGAGCTTTTCACTAAACGAACAATAAAAATATACCCAACATTAAGCTTTATTTTGCCTTCCACTTCATATGTATTTGGTAAATGGTAGTAGTATAGTAGTACATACTTAGTATTCATTTGTTGGGTAAGGGTGAGGGGATTTATATACTTATTCAATTAAGTAGTTTGAATTTTTAACTGTACCAAACCATTACACTACATAGTAGCATTCTACGGTATTTTCGAGGCTCGAGGAAACTTGAGACGCATTAAATATAAAGCCTTCCATCTTCCATGCAAAAGGCAAGAGTTCAAGAGGTGCAATCGGCTGCAATCTTTTTCTTTCCTTTCTCTGCTTTCTCTCTAATGTAAACCTTGTTCTATTTTAATGACCTATTTTTTACTTAGTGGAAAGTGGTGACTACGTGGCTTGGCTACGTAAAGCTGTTTATTATTGTTGCGCTTTCTACGAAATACGCCGGGTGTTTCGACTTGTTTGGCTTGTTTGGCGGCTCACACACAAACCAAACACGTCAAAATACCCTGGAAATACGAATATGTGTCCCCCTCCCCCTGCTTAA
>JAQFYU010003225.1:0-10328 GCA_034694905.1 Ceratophysella granulata | reverse complement strand
CTGGGGGCCGGGGCCGGGGCCGTAAGACAAATTCGGCCCGGGGGCCGGCCCGGGGCCGGGGCCGTGCGATGCTCTAGTTAAGATCCTAGCTTTTCATTTTTGGTTCCTAAATGTTTTCCAATAAATTTAGGCCTAAAATCAGCACAATATTGCATTTAAAGAAAGCAAAGTCAAATTGCCCCAGAAAAATTGCGCTAAACGGAATCAGACCATAAACGCCTTAAAAGTTACTTAAACGTACGAATAATGCAAAGTATATTAAAACCTAACATGACTTAAACACACATTGACATTTAACAATGAAAAAATTCATGCCTATAAATGGATTTGGTAAATTGTAATGAAATATGGTCGCTGCTTATAAAACAGCCCTCGTATTATTTTGGATTGGTTTGATTTGTAGCTGGAAATATCACAGGCTGGTATGCTTCCTCAAATTATTTTTTTTATAGTGAATTCACATATCAAATTGGATTGAATAAGCTCGCTTTTACGGAATAACAAAGGCTACTGTAGCGTCGTCATAAATAAAATGTTGGTAAATAATTTCAGCCATTTAATAATTACTTCCAATGTAGAATTTGACGCTTCACAATCTCTGGTTCAAATAAATGTAAATCCTAAGAGTCAACCTTGGCCATAACCTAACCCAGTGAGAATGGTCCAGAAACCAAAAAGTTCCTTTTTCCTTAAAGTCCAAAGTGTAAGTTTAGTGTTCCTTTTTGCTCGTTCTTTTCCTATATTTTTTATTATTTTTTTTTCAAAAGTGTAATTATCTGAAAAATACTCCCAGAGCTTGAATTCCATACAACAAACGTATTAAATATCCTCCCCCTTCAAGGATGAATGGATCTTTTGTTCCTCTTCTTGTGTACTCGAATAGATACAAGAATATTAGTTTGGGTTATTCATTCCTCTGTGGAACCAGACTCGGGCTTTGCCCATCTTATCTCTTCTTGGCTTGTTGGGTCAAAGAATAGAAAAACCTGAGTTTCGGAGAGTCTACCTGCTCCTGCTTGTTGGACTGGGAATCTGGGTCTGTCGTACTTATTTACACTCATCATGTCATCCCACTACCACCCGCAATACTTTTCCTCCGACAACCAAAACGATACATAATACGACCAGACCCTCCCTCAAATATGATTAAAAAACTTCCTTCTACGTATTTTTTTTACCAACCGTTTTCTGAGCATAATGTCATTTTATATCATTTCCGCTCCTCTGCTCACTCAAAACTATAATAATTCCCAAATAGAACCAAAATACGAATCGACCAGAAACAAGGCTTCGCTTTTGTCTCCCTTTGTCGTTCCATCCAGTTTAGCTCTCTTTTCAGTCGGTATCCACAAAACACCCTCTCAAATCTTACCCTGCTGGGCAGGGTGGAAATCTAGAACTGACAGAACTTTGTCTTGTGATGTTAAAAGGTTCTTACAGCGAGTCGAATAAATACTGACTTTGTTTTATATGATAGCAGTTTATGTCAAGATTTTTTGAGGAGTAAAATTCTTCCATTTTGCCATTTTACCTGGAAGTTTTTATTTAAATTTTATATGGTGTATACAAATTTAAATGCTAAATATATAAATCTATATAATTAAATACACTTTATTTTTTTAAAGGAAAGAAAAGCCTAAAACTTAAGAAATTTGAATTTTGTAGCCAAACCCAAGGCCTCAATGGTAATACATCATGGATGTGGGCTCAGGGAGAGGCCTCACCTCCAAAATTAGGGTTTCTAGCTACAAAATTTTCCATTTCTACAAATAAAATATGTTGAATGCACTAAACTTGTCTCCAAAATTCCAATTTTTGTTTTTCACGGAAACCTTAGCTTATATTAAGTTATTTTCCCCACTTTCATTTGCAATCATACATACGCAAAATATGTCTAAGTTTCTCATTTTCAATATTGGATGATTTACATCAAATATTCTAAAATGCCAGCATATAGTATACTTGATGCTTGCAACGTACGAAAATTACGCATCCACTATCGTAAAATATTTCTTCTATTGTACTAAGATTAAGTATCGCAGAAATTTCACTTCAGATTTGAATTATGTCAATACTATTCCCACCATCTGTAAATACGCAAATTTTGAAACAAAAATAACCGTAAATTATGTTTTTAAATTTTGTACATTAGCGAGAGCCCGATTTGAAAGAGGAACTTAAAAAGTAGCCCAATTTCATCAAAGCTTTCCTTGCTATGCAGGTAAACCTTAAAAGTCTTGTTCCCTCTTCTAAAAGAATATATATAAATTACAATTAGAAACAGTTGTTGCTCCGTTCTTGGAACAGGATTCCAACTTTTCGGTTTCTATTCGTCTCAAGTATCAGGGGAAATAAATGAAAAACGACTGTCTGGAATTAGAAGTGCATAAAGTGCTGGAGCTGACGTAAATCCGAAACCTCGCTCATCCTCAACCGGCTTAAGATTAGGCCTAGTGTTAGTGTCAATGTTCCAACTGGGTTCGGAATTACAAGTAGTACATAAATGGGCAGATTAGGGGATTGCACAACAAGCCCTGATCCCGTAAATCCGAAAGGACCCTTGTAAACTTCACCCGTCTTGTTGATTTTACGACTTGATCATTACCCACAAAACCTACCGTCCTGATCCTGTTTGACAAATTGGAGACCAAAAGCCAAACTACTTGTACGTGGTTCTGCCAGAAGAACCAGCAACAGAAGGGTTTATGCACAGCCTCATTTGTGAAAATGAATAATTATGATGATTGGGTATCTTTAATTCTCTCCGTAGTCTCTCCAGCCCATTCTGCTGAATTAATTAACTTCTATTTTTCCCCATCTCCTCTCCAGAGAGACACCAGACTCGGGTTTTTTTCCAGCTCAGGCAAGTTTTGGAAAAGTCTTTAAATGAAATGGAGGGTAAGAGTTGGAATACCCCAGAGTCCATATTTAAAAGAAATCAAGGCTTTTCCTTATTTTAATATCCAATTTTTAAGGATGGGGCGGAAGACTGGGAAATGTGATATTAAGGCAGTGAGATTTGGAGAGAGGCTTGGGAACTGGGCTGGAGAGATGGAAGAAGGTATTATGCAAAGTCAGTCGGATAATTTGGACTTTCTGTTCTCGTGTTGGCTATGGTCCGCTTTTTTTCTTCTTTTCTACACTTTTTTTTTATATTCTGAGTTGAGGAATAAGACGATGAAGGAAAGTATTAGACTATGGAGTTTTCTCCTGTGTGTGTGTCTGTGTGCTTGGCTAATAGGCCTACCATTTACTCTCTTCCGTTTTCTCGGCGGAGTTGTAGGCTTTTCTCTATTAAACCTATTAGGTCGACTGAGCAGAGTAGAAAACCTTCTCTAATGTCTGATTTCATCATGTGACTTTCCAAATCCCACACATTCAGCTTCTTTTTTCATTACTCCGCCACGACTTCACTAATCTTATCTACCCGCCGTTCCTTTTTCCCCAATCTCCACTTTCTCCTCTATCATGACTCGGCTTCTTTCCCAGGTTTTTTTGGAGATTTTTATGCCAGAGACAAAATCCGTACTGAATACATGTTTCCGATCCACTGAGCTTAGATTTGGGTATGAAACAGATTTTAAACTGTAATTTGTAAAATCAAACCAGATTTATAAAAAATTCATTTAGAATTAATCTCAACCAATCAAAACATCAAAATTTGTATCGGGTTTAGAAATTGAATACATAAAGTCTCTACAAAGAAATTTAAAGTCTTTTAGGAATACGATTATTTTCATTGTTAGACTTTTAGTAACATTTTTAGTTCTAAAACGAAATCTGTATTTAAAAAATTCAAAATTACTAGAAAAACAACACTTTGGTTTGTATTTTTACTTAAAATGGCCGTAAATTAAATGCGATGCAATTTTTCATCCCCCAACCCTCCGCTCCCAAATGCTAAAATGTGAAGACATTGCGTGAATTGGAATGCTGGAATTTGATTCTAGGATCAGGATCAAATGTTAGATTTTAAATTCCAAGGAATACCTTTAATTTGTTTTACTAAAAAATTAACACAACTAATTTTATATTTTAAATTGTTAAAAAATGTTAAAATCAATATATATTCAAAGGCTTCATCCCCCAACCCCTTAGTCCAATATGCTAGAATTTGAAGAGCCATTTTTGTTTCTACAGCTAGGAATTTTATGAATTTTAACTTTCGCGGAATATATCTGAGATGTTTGGAAAAGAAACAGCAATTAACTTTATATCTGGAAAGTCATCCATTACTACAATGTTTCATCCCCCAACCCTCTGTCCCGCTATGCTATGCTTTTAATAACCTTTTTTGTATCTTACCCAAAAAATTACATAAATCCTAAATCCCAACTTTGCAAATCAAGCCCGTCTCTCCAGCAGGCCTTTTATCATCATCAGCATATGGCATCTGTGACAGAAGAACCGTGGCCTGAACATGTTAAAAAAAAGCATCTTCCCTTTTTTTTTTTGTCAACCCCCGACTCCGAATAATTTGTCTGTAGTCAAGTTGGACTCCGAACCATGACAAATTGTATCCTTAGATTTGAATCACATTACTCTAATGAGATTGTGTCTTTGCTCCATTTTTAATGGATTGAGCTACATGATAGTGGTATTTTTTCGTCTCAACCCCTCCAAACTTCTGTTTCCCCTTGATGCTCCCAACAACCCACACACATGTTTTCTTGACTCGGGGTTATGCATGTATTTAATGCTAAGAGGTCGTGTGTACAGAGGGTAGACCGGAATTGGACGGATCTGCATAAGATGCATGGGTTGAGAGAAGGGAGCGGGAGATGAGCCCATTAGTTTTCTGAAATCACCAGGTTGGATTGATCCAGTGAGAATATTAAAAGTTTTCTCTGAGTAAGAAAATTAATTTTGTGTGGATGAAGAGGCGTAATTAGTCGGAATGCGAGAGTAGAAAGTTTTTCTAGGGAAGAATAAGATGCGGAGAGAGCTGGGAGTCAGTTACCTGCTGGCTGTAGTGCAGTCTTTGTACAGAACGTCAAAGTCCTTGCAGGAGAGGAGCTTGCATCGGTTCACGCCCGGCTGAATGGCTCCGAGTCCTCGGAGAATCCGGACTTGCTCCACGTTGCAAACAATGGGGATGATGTCGAGTCGCTTGAGCTTCGTGTACACCGTGTGCAGTCCGCCTACCAAGTGCTTCAGGAAGAGCTCGAAGGCCTGTGGCAGGCAGAGCATCGTGTCTCCGTTGATGACGAAGGCTGCCACCTTCTGACCCCGGTAGTCCACCAGCTTGCATTCATTCGCACTCGGGTCGTTGCTCGGGGCGACGGGTGCGGGTGGACTGCCGTATGGATGTCGGTCCAACCCCCGCTCGCCCACGAAGGACGAGTTACTCCCCGTGAAATCGTGATGATGATGGAAAGAAGCGGCGGCGGCCGCCGAGCTCATGGCGTTCAGGGCGCTCAGACTCGCCAGGATCCCGGGCGTCATGTTCTTAGCCGAGGAAGCGGCCAGAGAGTTGATCATATGGTGGGCAGCGAGAGAGGTGGGTGGGCCGAGCGGTGAGTGCGGATCGAGTGGTGGGGAGTAGGGTGTTTTGGACCCACCACGACTCGGCATTGCCATGGGAGACAGAGACTCACGGGACTCGCCACTCGATTCACCGCCTCCGGATTCCATCGTCTGGTCAATTTTCATCAACATTGGTCGTTGGACAGGGAAAGGACTCGGACCGCCACCAAGAATGTATGAGTTGAGATGTGCCAACAAGACACTGTTCAGATTACACGTTCCTATTTTGAAATGAGTTTGTCCAGCGGAAGCCTGGCTAATTACTGAAAACGCTCACTGTCCACAGTCACTCGGGTCCAATTCTCTAATTGCGGTTGAGTCCAGGGGTCAATCGGGGTGTGGCTCTGTGAGCACTTAGCTGGGCCATTTCGGATTGAATGCACTTTGTTGGAATTAGCTCCACTCTGAACTGATTGGCGGAAACCGGATATTGAATTAACAGAAATGAGCCAAGTCGGGATTTCAGGAGTTGCGCTCGTTTAGGACGCCTGACGCTTATTGACGTCGGATCAAATTTGGTTTCTTGCGTTTGAAGTTGGATTCTAGGAGCACGTGGAGGGTTCAGAAACTCCGGGTCCTTGAAGGGTCTGGTGGTGGTGGTGGTAGTCTGGTTGTGCGCGGAGTGATTTGGAGGTGATTCTGGGCTGAGGTTTGGAGTCGGAGTGGGCTGAGGCTGGGCGGAAGGCAGGGAAGAACAATCGGAATTCTGAGGAGAGGAATTGGAGTCGTAGAATTGGAATGAGAGTTGGAAGTGGGAGACGGAACGAGAAGATCTGTTGAGTTGAAGTCAAATCCTTTTGCGCAACCCCACGAACCAACTCATTGGTTCTTGTTTCTCAGACGTAAACGCCTCGATTCTGGTTGGATTGGAGAAGACGGTTCGGTTTGTTGCGAGCGGAGCTCAGAAGGAAAAAAAAGGAGCCTGATGACAAAAAATATCACAATTGAAGGCGGATTCTTCCTACTGATCTGTCCTTCTGCCTTTCTCTTACCAGGCCAGGCCCACACGCTCCAGCCTTTCCACCTGTCCGCCCTAAGTCTGATCAACTTCCGTCGCCTATCGCCCACCATCCACCTGGACACACATGTCACCCACCAGCCCTTCCACCATTTCTCAACACCCCAGCAGCCTCACTGTCCACTGGAACCGGCTCCTGCCTAATAATGACTGATGCCCTTCCAGCCACTTTCCAAAGCTTTTACTCACTCCTTTGGCCTCCTTCTCAATGTAGCAGGGTTAGAGTCCATGTGTGCATGCATACGAGGTTATCAGAGAAAAAATATTGCGAACCACTAGCAGCCCGTACTTGCGTTGCGTCGGGCTGAATTGCCCGGAGAAAATTAGATTGCAAACCTTTACCTAATTTCGCTGAAATATAAACTTAGACTGAGAAATTCTACAGCAGTCCTATTTTTGTAGATTATGAATCAACGTTCAAATCGCTCAGAAATACGTATTGCAGATTGTGCGTATTCGCCAATTTCCAGTAGAATTGTACAAAGCAAGTATTTAATTTGTGTGAATGAATTAACCATTTTAAACGTAGAGCGCTCAATCAATTTTCCAAAAATCTGCAAAATTAGTCAATCTGAATACGTAGATCACAAATCACAACAGCAAGAAAGCCTGTGATCTACAAAAATTCTAGTCGTACAGAAACTATGTCATAATATGTATACCTCAAGAAGCTTAACCCTAGGCATGCCCAACCATGGAATTTGCAACCTCGCCCGCAAAAATGCGTTCGAAACGCATAAAGCATGGACTGGCGAAAACATCGCACAGAAGAACATCTCAAGCAACTTTTAAATTTGTAAACAGCTAAGAATGGCTTCCACGTAAATGATGTGCAAGAAATAGATGAAGCAGGACGGGATTTAAATAAGAGAGGCTGAATGAAGTTATCACACCCACGCAGAGAGCTAGAGAGCTCGTGAAAGTTTGAGATGCAAATTGGATTTGGTAGCGTCCAAGGGTGGTTCAGTGAGAGAAACGAGTGCTTGACAAATGGGAGGTGGGACGATTATGAACAGACTGAAAGCTGGAGGGCTGGGATGAGCGGAATGAGGGTTTTTTCTTCATGCTCCGAAACCAAGAGATCAACTATGCAAATAACATAATTACACTTCAGTTCCCTTTTTCCCAAATCTAAAACTCCAGAGTTCTATCTCCATAAATCCGCCTATATTTAGTAAACGGAGTCTGGAAACATCAGAAACTGGGGACGACTCACCTGAACCCGCCCCAAACTTCTGATTTATTGCTCATCACTCCAACGACTATTTGAGCCTGAGTCCCTTCCCAAAAAAAACCTCGACCCAAAACTCCGTCTCCTGGAGCACTAAATGCGAATTATGAGCTCTCCCGTCCGTCCATCACCCAAGCCCAATCTCGATCGACACACTTCAACCCTTTTTTATTACTTGTTCTCCGCATACCTCCTTCCACGAACATTTACTCAAATTGACGATGGCCCTCCGCATACGACTCCGGAGAGGATTATTAAAAAAGCGGGTTATATATGACCCTGGCCTCTTCAACTCAAAAAACCCAGAAAAGTCTTTTATTTTGTTTGGTTCTCTATGTATGTTCAGGGATGAGTGGGATCATTTCACTCATTTTCAGGCGATTAAACAATCGAATTTGTTAATTTGCACGTAATGTAAAATTTTGAATTTGACTAGTAGTGATTTAAACAAATATGATTTATACTTGCTGGAATTTAAGATAGTTACTGTTTAGCGAAGCTGGGTTCCGGAACATTTATGAGGGCTGTTTGATGATGATCATGTTTTAATACAAAATATGATCGAATTCACTGCCTTGAAATTTTGCCAAGTTTAAACGTCGTCCATTCTGAACTTTAGGCTAGTTTCGCTTGTTCTTTGCTTGCACTGAAAAAATATCGATGAAATGTTGGAACTTTTCGGTATCACACTCATATGATAGAGATTTATCGAATAGCTTTCGTGTTTAATTTGTTTTCAATTTATTTTGCCCAATTGTTTGTTATTTGTTCATTTTCATGTTTAAAATTTTGACAATATGTTTGGAAACATTTCGGTTTCATCCATGTCTAGTGAAATTGAAATTTGGAGAGGCCTTCCCGTCCATATTATAGCCAGAGACGATTTAAGGGCATGTTAAGGGCTAATTTGATTCCGAGTTGGAATCCGCATTATTCCCTGAATGTTTTTCTTATTTATTCCCGAGTGGTTGCTGTGAGGTGATGTTTGTCTGGTCTTGGGTTGATTGTCGAGTCGCTCTTTTCCCCTTTCTTCATATTTTAATGTAATGAAGGGAGAGGAACACACCTGTAATTATCTTGTAGGATTTTCTTGTCTCGGCCATGTATCTCTCTCTTCCTCAGCCAGCCTTCTGTATCCACGACCAATGAGTTTCTAATTAAACGGACCCATTTGTACCTTGTAAATGCGCCCACAAACAAGGACTTAGGAACTCACCACTACTCCAGCTCCAATTTATACTTGCTCAGTTAAACCCCTTCACAAGCATTTAATCTGATCAGACTCCTCAATCTTCACGTTCCTCATTTCACGGCTCTAAGCTCCAACACTCCATACGGCTACATGAACCACGGAACAACAGACTCCGCTTTTTTAACAAGCACCCAACACAATGCCTCTTCTCATCTCTTCCGCTCTCATAATAACCCATCTATCTCCCTCCGCCAGCTTTCCTCAGCAAGAAGGGCGATTGAGGCCGAGTAGTGGTTTCTACTCAGATCAGGCTTCAGAAAATGCGATCTACAGTTTCTTAAGTTTCATATGCGGAATATTCTGTGATGTACAGCATACAAGAATAATCAAACAATGTACAATTCCTTCTGGACAGTAGCTTAGCCTTTTAAGTACAAAATGCATGGATCAATTCCATAACAGAGATTCAACATTCTGAATTGTGTCGTATTCATCATCCGTCTGAGCTTGAGGTCTCGAAACTTCCGTAATGCTTTCACGGAGTTAACAAAATAAAACGTAGTAAGACACCAATCCAATGACCTAGTGACCCCTAAGTGACCCAAAAGCGGCAAAACTGACAAAAATTGGACATTTTACGCGAATTGAAGATTGAAGATTGCAAGAGAAACTTTATTTCACTTTCAAAGTTAATTATAAAGTTTCGTTGACCATAGTTGGACTGAAAGCCAAAAGAGTTGTACAAAATCTGCATGTTTGCCCGAAATATAAATTATAATCGATGATAAAAACAAGTGTCGAAAAAGACATGAAAAATACCTTCGCGGCGCACTTAAAAGTATTCAAACAAGTTTTATTCTCAGTCTATGTCGATTCAACACTGAAAATTGGCTTGTCCACGAAGGAGCGGCTAGATTCGCACGTTCAAATCACAATAGCTCACCGAATAGTATTACACACTAAATAATTTGTGATCTCCAAGTACCTTTCTAAGTTGACTATCCCCAGTACGAATACTACAGTATTTCACAAAAATATTTCTATTCTATATTTCTTTACTTCAATTTTTCACCAACAATCTACCGGATTTTGTTATAAATATTCGTGCTAATAGCTACTCCATGCTGAGCTCCTATTTAAATTTATTTCAAGGTATACTACCTACCCTATGATGACTGTCGAAACTGAGTTACCAACGTGTGCTCTTCATTGTATTCTGATTCGTTGATATCTTATAAATTCTAAGCGAATTGTATCGACCTGAATCCAGCCGCTCCTTCGCGAACAAGCCAATTTTCAGTGTTGAATCGACATAGACTGAGAATAAAACTTGTTTGAATACTTTTAAGTGCGCCGCGAAG
>JAQFYU010003224.1:0-10330 GCA_034694905.1 Ceratophysella granulata | reverse complement strand
AAAAATTCTTAAAAGGCTAATTGGCTGTTCCATTTTCCCTGAGGTTTAGCCCTGCTTGAATTAGTGTGACAGAACGATGCGACCCAACGCCTGTTCTAATTTATTATTTCTATTTTTATGCAATTTTATTTTGGGAAACGGGTTAATACAGACAGGGCAGGGGACGAGAACGCAAGAAGACAAAATCCAAATGTTTTTTTGTTTGGGCAAGAACTGTGGCTATATTTTCCAATCAGCAACAACCCATCACTCCCATAAGGCAAATAAATGATAATGAGCTAACTACAAGAATAGGAAGATATAAGAGGATACAGTACAAACGTATTGAATGTGTTTTTTTTTGAACACGAAGAGGCTATAGTAAATACTCGAAAGTCCAACCCGTAACCCGTTCAGCAGACAAATCTCTATAATAAAAAGTTAAAACTTGTTTACGTGAAATAATTATTATTCTCCGTAGGCTGAGAGATTAGATAGCTATTAGCCAAAGGTAGAACATATCTCGTCTCAAAGACCAAATACAAAATTGTCTATTTTTCCACGATAAAATTAATTCAATGAGCCCAGCCAGTCCCTGCTCACAGCTCACATCATTTCAAACACCTTAAAAACGCCACGTTTCTGAATCTCAATCTGAATGCAAAAACAGTATTGCCTCTTGTGCTTGTACTCGTTCGTACAATATCACCTGTCTGTCAAGTTTCATGATTTCTGATTTCATATTGCAGCTTTGGAGTCCTCAAGCCTTCTTTTCCTAATCCTCGTCGGCTACCATACCTTCACCCCACTACTGTACCGTTTATAATATACAAATACAGTATACAGCTTTTGGTCTTTTACTTCCCTTTTTGTCTCCTTCACGCTTCCTTGGCTCTGTCGAATATTGAATCCCTCTGCTTTTGTGAAAAATGGTTAAAACTTTAGTCAATCTCCACCATATAACACGAATTAAGTTATGGAGTTACAAATATTAATTTTTGCGAACAGCAGTAATTGGAGTCTGTTCTGTATAAGGTACACGTCGATGAAGACTTTAAAGTTACAAACCCCTTCAACAACGGTATTGTAATTTGGCATAATTACGAGGCAAAGCCGTACCGTCGTTGTTGCAGGAGGAAAGCAGAAAAATTTGCCAGCATTCATCATTCATATTCATAGTCTGTGTCTCAACGTTCTTCTATTATGCTTCTTTTGTTTGCGTGTTTTGGCTTCTCAAACGGAAATATGCATATTAATAACATCTCATGTGTCAGTTTGGTGCTCAGAACTCAAGGAGGACAATATTTAGGTAAATCCCTTTCCCCGAAAGCATAACCTTAAACCCTTATGGAGTATATGACGTTATGACTCGTATACATGCATAATCCCTCCTCAAATTCTAACCTTCGGCCAGCAGCACCAAGTTGGCATTATTATCGTTTCATCTTTGGAATTATAAAATATGCCTGCTCAAAAACTAAATATTTAAGTAGTGATACGTACAACGTAACAGTACGCAGATTTAGCCTTTATTAAGCCGTCCATTTTTCACTAGGCCTGACGCTAACCTTGAGATCCAAATACACAACACACGTCCACTCAACTTCCACTATGTACATGCTTTACTTACGAGTCGAGTGCCAACAAAAAAATTATGTATATTTATGCAAGCAGGTGAGCAATTCGCTAATCAGTTGATAAACCACTTCTCAGGGAACATAATAGCTATAAATGGGACGTGCAGATGTACATAAACCCATCCGCGCATTTTTACAACTTTCAATTCAATGCAAATGTAAAAAATGTGATATGCATCCACTAGACTTTTCCTGTGCAGGAATTTGTTGCATCATCATCATCACCACCACCGCACCACAGGAGATACTTGTATGTATGTAAAACCCCAACAAACGACGCATGAATTCTACAATTCTGACAACCCCATCATTCAACAACGTGACATCCAAGCTAAATTCAGAGAACACATTTAGGCTGGATAAGTGTATACCATACCATACTATGTATTATAAATATTATACAGTATCTCTAATTACAGTAAGTACCACTGTTCCATGACAAAATCGGAATGGTTCTTGCCCATTTCTGGCCCTTCCACAAACCAATATTAAAATAGCATTTGTTTAGCTAATGGCATTTTGATCTACATAATGCAGGCACAAGGTGGGTCCATGGTCCATGTATTCAGAATGATAATGACACTGTTTACCACTCTCTGGTCTCATGCTTTAAAAAACTGATCATCCTCCCTGATGACAAATTAGGAGTCTGAAGAGGCTTGATTACGAAATGGATTATCATACTAAACTAACGATACAGAGCTTCTTCGTCATTCTTCAGAAAACCGTACTGTACACTACACATGCTATACAAGGCTACACAACGTACATTCATGCACAGGGTGACAATTGATCTCAATTGCCAAATAAGTAAGTACCTATTTGGAATCTATTTCTCGACCAATGATTCTATCGACATAATTAATTTAAATTGAACAGCATTAATGGTCACATTTCTCCTGCTTTTTGATGGTGCTTACTGAATTGAACTTTTCCTGATAAATAGCGACACGCCATATGCTAGTAAGTACTAAAACTAAAACTACTCTGCATATAATACTCAATAACTTTAATTTCGTTGCATATTGTATTCCAATTTTCTACGACTTATGATTTACAAATGGCATGACTGGTTTGTTTATTTTTGGTAGTTGTAACGTTCTATCAAAATACTCGGCTTTGACAACGATCAATTAAATGCTTTCTTAATAAAATAATAATGTATAATGTCCAGAGACGAGATATTTATTTTTAAATTTTGTTATAACTTCTTCATTTGTGAATACAACGGGCTGAGACATTGTATTTATCCGTTCCAGGGACTTTTAAGAATTTTCCAAAATCTTGAAAAAATATATACTTCAGGGTTTTAGTAAATAAATATTTTATTTACCTGTCCGTGTAAAATAAATATATATTTTGCCATTTTTTCGTAAATAAATATTTTGTATCGAATATTTAAATATTTTGGCGTTTTTTCGTAAATAAATATCTCGTCTCTGAATGTCTGCCTGCCCTGCTTATGACAAACGGCAAACAAAATGTTAAGGAAATCAGACAAGTTAATGCGGCAGGTTACAACTTTACCACAAAAGTCTCATAAATAATTTGTTTTTGTTTTTTTACCTCTTCTTCCCTTCAATTTTTACAAGTCCGCACCGCACGGGTCCTCGGGAAAATCATTATTTGTAAATTCCATTATTATTTTAAATCACAAAATCCATTAAAAATGCGTGATTTAATTATTCCAAATTTTAAGCTACTTACTAAATATCAGCTTCTGTCCTGCATTGCCAAATCATGCTAAAGCGAGATTGCAAGCGCAAGCTTCCTAATTACAATTTTTGGAATTGGTTTAGACTTAGACGTATACGTACGTTTAAAATTAGTAAAATTGGTTCTAATAGCTTGTGAGCTTGTCTCGTTGTCTCCAGCCGCCCCTCAATACCTATACTTATAATGACATGACATGACTGACTGATGTGTGTGAATTGAAGAAACCGAAGTCAAAAAAGTCAAGTCAGGCAGAAGGATGTCTTATATATAGTCAGAGGAACGTAAATACTCGAGTTAGAGGGCGGATAAAGGAATCAGAGGGAGTAGGGTAGGGATTGTGGGATACATGGTAGCAGTAAATCGATATCCATGCAAACGGACTGGCAGGATGATGGCGTTTGAGCTCCATGTATATTGTACGTTATTATAAAGCCCAAATTACGAGTACACGAATAGAATGATCACTCTCAAAATACAGTTTTTACATTGCAAATTGCAGCCAGATAAAGAATGGCAAGTAAATATTGCTACTTCTGTTCCTGCGATGTGGTGTAGATCTCTTTTCTGCCATTACCATACCACTTGAAGTGGAGGAGATCTGCTTACAGCACGAAACCAGCATCTCGTTTGATTTCTGAAACTAATACGCAATTTATCACATCAGTGTCTCCAGACCTCCTGATTTAGCGTCAACAGTCTTATGAAGTCACAAGAGGAAAGCCATATTTGTATGACAAAGTAAATATGGTATAAACTCCCAAAAAATCTTGCGTTTCGCGCAAAGTATCAATTGCTCGCCTTAATTACGTTTCAGATACTTAAGCATAATTTTTAACTGTTCAAATTTCATATACTTAATCGGAAATGAGGCCAAAATTATGGTAAATGGCTCTGAATCACAAAACTTCCGCGTAGTTTGTTCAAAATATCGATCTTTAGCTCTTAATTATCTATTTTTTAACAGATTTCGAGAAGAATTCTAAAAATTTCCTTGTGGTTGGTAGTGAAGTGCTCTAAATCTTAAAATTTTCCTGCATTTTGCGGAAAAAAATTCTTGGTGTTTCAGAGTTAAATTTTTGAAATATTCATAGACTTCAATAACTATTTCTCATACATTTAAAAAATACGAATAGAATCTTGATAGAACGTGTAATAATTAAAGGCAGATTTCGGAATCTAGACCTGAATAAAGTAATAAAAATTCCTGGGCCATCCGCTACGAGCCGCTCTGTGTACATGAAGACGAAGCATTTTATTGGTTTTATTATTTTAATATGCGCATAAGGTTTGAGTCGGAGAAGAGATCTGGAGGCTCATGACCCTTTTCCGCCGTGTGTGTCATCGCATTTTCCCAACATTTAATTTCCCTGCCACTTCCACTCGACAAAGGCTCAAGTTGGATTTGATGAGTCAAAGAGTCAGGAGCAAATCGGATTAACTACAATTTTCGTGATAAATCAACTTGACTCAAATTCCGGCCTTTTTACCATTTACCATTCCACTCTCTCTCCTTGTCTTTGTTCCGACATTATTAGCACTAGAGAAGAGTCAGAGACTCAGCAGCCTGTCTAGTGCTGAAGAGCGGAGATGAGAGAAGCGTCTCTCTCTGTATCACTGCCCCTTTTTTTGCTGGTTGCCATGATTCTAATTTTATTGCCTGTGTGTGCAGTGGACTAAAGATGCTATCATTATTTTTGCCAACTCACTTTTCAAGGCTAGGAAATTGTTTCCTTTACGTGTTACACAAAACTGCCCTTACCACTATTCCTAATTAAAGGAGGATGGACGAGAACAGCTAGGATTTAGGCTCCTTCAGCTACAGTGTACACTAATATACACATTACACACACATACACATACGAGGGTTGTCCCATTAAAGTATCAAAAAATATTGTTCGCATTTTGCTTTTGGAATTTTGAAGCCTCAAATGTATGGTCGTAAAGCTAATAAGATTGTAAACATATTGTCATGGGTTCAAGTTCAGTAATTTCTAATATGCAAATTTTTAAACAGATGGTACGAAAAAAGAACTGTTTTGGACATTTTTTGAAAAAATTCTCCCGCCGTATGCTTAACTTATCAAAATTTCCAAAAATTTGCAGTTATAATTATAAACATGGCACGACATTAGTTGATCCATTGGTGAAGTATTTTAGACAAATTTACAGAGGCAAAAATTTTAGGATTTTTGAATATTTCATTAAAAAAATAACATTCCTTACAAAACTGCATGGGATCTGAGATCTGAATGTATTAATATTTCTAATCACTTTTTCGCTGAAACCTTGTTAAGTCATGCACATGCATGCCTCCGTCTATGCTGAAAATTTCAGCTACGTTCATCTACTCCCACCTGAGTTATGAACGAAATAAAAAGGTAAGTTTTCAATGGGACAACCCTCGTATCGTACACACGGAGTAATCCGTCAAGGCATGACGGGGAATTCTGTGCAGAGCCCATTTACTCCCATTCTAATCTAATCAAGGCCCAGACAACCAATGCAAATAATTCCCAACTATTCAGAAGGACTCTGACACGGACACGTAGTCAGTTCTGAGCCATTAATACTCACATTCTTCATAAAGACCAATTTAATTTCCATGACCAGATTTATCTGAGCCATATGTGGAATGTTAATTAAATATTAAATCATTTACCTGAAACTCCTTGCTGGAACCCATTTTAAAAGGACTTCGAGCAGCACTGTACACCAATTCCTCGATCTCGCAATTGGAGGTTTGCTAAATTAGGCAGTTTTTCAGATTTTGAATGTTGTTTGTATGTGTATGTTGTGTGACGTGACCCCTAGTTGATCTGGAACTGGAGTATGTGGGAGAAAGGTGTTCTTGTACTTCCTTGTTGATTTTGGTTTGACCGAAAAAAGTAGGTTATCGAAACAATTCTAATTTCTCAATTATGAAATCAATTAGAAATTAGAAACTATAAACAATTTCGAATTTTAATTGTAAGCCAGAAGAGAATGTACTTTGAGTCATTTCGGTTCAGAAGGTTCAGTATTTTGTGACACAGGTTGATTTGATAGCACAAAACTTCAGAAGCTGCTTTCGATGTTTTGATTTCGAAAAAAGGAGCACAACAATAGATTTGGTACACAAATAGTGAGTGGTGTCTTTTTTATGAGGTCGCTCACAGTACTTTTTTTATAATTTCGACTTTTACAAACGAAAAATTGTTTTGTTTTATAAATATGTCATCCGTCCTTGCTTTGCGGAACAACACAATCTGCTCAATTATTGGGTCAAAAGTTACTGACCTTTAACTTGTTGAAATGGGTATCTTTTTAGGATATTTTGTGATTGGAATGGTTTGAGCCAAGAAGGCTTGCCTGGTCAGGCATTTTCGGATTAGTTTTTGGAGATATTGGATGAAGTTGTGATGTGAATAAGAAATAGCGTCTCTGGCGTCTTCAGAAGAGCCTGGGTAGTAGTGCCTCTGTCTCTGTCAAGACTTGTAGTTGAACTGAACCATCTCCGAACACTACAAACTACAAATGCATGGAATAGTATTGAACGCTCTCTCACGTGCACCGCTTCCCCCGTTTGGAACATTAGGCTGAACAAGGGGGCTCATGTTACACTATGCGCTAAGTGGGGAATGGGAAGAAGTCACCTTGCCCTGCACACACACACACACATGGAATACGGAATGCAATTCAATGCAATCCATTATTACAAAACAAGGCTTTTTACCAGCTTTTACGCACTAGTTAGTTGGAGAGAAGTAAGTGTGGAGAAGTGTTTATTGTGTATTATGTTGTACATAGTATATGATGCCAGATTTCTGTTTCCATTCCCATTTTCAACATAATTAGATAATTCGCTGTTGCTAAATTAAACCCGCTAATGCTGAGTGAATTAAACCAAGGCTCCGTAAACGGCATGGCTCTTGACTAGGATTAGGCTTTGATCTTAATTGCATGTTTTTTTGCATGGATGAATGCTGACCAACACTTGTGTCTGCGAACCAAGGTCCATGGACTCCAAATTGCCGATTTTTATTTGCATATTTTAGGATATTTCAAGATTATTTTTACATATTGTGCATATTTCGAGATTTTCGAATTTTAGCGCATATTTTGATGGTTTTGAGTCAAAAAATGGTACAAATTCACTATCCACACAAACATGCTTACTGAAATAAATACTTTGCTCCATATCTTTTATATACGACATATTTTACTGCATGAAACGGCGAAATGACTGCATATTTTAATGCATAATTCCTGCATATTACATGGCTTTTGCCTATGACATATTGTTGTCGCCTGCGAACGTCTTCTACAGCATAAAACAGCAAAAGCACGGCATATTTTAGTGCATTTTTTTGCATACGACATATTTTACTGCATAAAACGGTAGATTTTGCATATCTTAGCGTATATTTCGGCCAATTTTATTTGCATAAAGCCTAACCCTGCTCATGGCTCGTGATTTAAGGCTAATTTACTGGGAGCTGAGCGTATTCTGTGACGTAAACTAGGTGCAAAAGCCAGATTAATTGTGAATTTCAGTTGATGAAGATATCCTTTATGCTGATTTCGAAGAGTGATGTATTCAGCCTATTGATCTCAGAGTATTGACTCAAGTTTCCTCAAAGGCAAAGAAGGAACCTTCTGGAGAAGGTTAGGAATTTATTAAAGGTACTCAGATCGTCTTCCAGGTCCCTGATACAACCGCTTGTCATGACAGCCTATAGGTTGTCAGTCATAGGGCAATTCAACCTAACCTAACATAACCCACGGTCAAGGGCATAGCAAAGGTTGAATGCTATGCGAGCACAATACTTCGATCTTCCATGCTTCAGCAGGTCATGAATAAATGATGTTTGACATTCTGCCGGAATCTCTGAATTGAAACTTTTCTCATAATGTTCAAGATTTTCATTCAACTTTAAGATACAAAACTTCAAACGAACTTAACCTGAGAAGACAAAACTTTCCTAATTCTAATATCTTTAATTTATTCAATAAATACGATTCCATGAAATTTCGTAGTAACAACTTTTATTATAAGCTGTAAGCGTGAAGTGTTTTGGAAATGGATTTTTTAAAAGTTATACAGATATTCTCCACCTTGCATAAGGAAACGTTTAGACAATCCTGCTGCAGGCAGAATGTTGAAAATCTGTTTTATTTGGCATGAATTTAAGCAAGGAGATAAAATGGGTTATTTAGTGGACATAAAACACTTTCGTTGGTAATTAATAGAAATCCACGGCGATAAAAACATCGCTTTATCCGATACGAGTATTACTTCCAATCTTGTCGATATATCGCCTTACGTAGATTCAATATTCAATACAGCATCATATTATTTTATTACGAGATGGTTGCATGTGATGAATCAATTATTATAAAGCAAATTTAAATATGAACACAGAGGACGCTCACTAACACCAACTGGTTTGATGAAAATTCGCTAAGTCAAAAGTGCCTTCTTAGCGAAAGGTGGATGTCCACGTTTGCGCTTGTGTCCGCTTGGGACCATTTTTAGCTTATATGTTGCCATATTTTGTTGGAGAAGGCACACGGGTGGTACGTGGTACTGGCTTTGCCGCAGCATGTCCAATTTGGCTGCAAATTTGTTTTTTCGAAAAACCAAACAACTATTTGCTTTATAATACAAATCCAAACTTATTCTATGATTAATTTGCCAGCTAGAAAATGGCCATTTTAACAAGAAGGGACGGGTGATAAACACATGCAAACGAAAAAAAATTCCGGGCCACAACTTGGAATTTGTGCAATGAAATTATGTATTTCGTCCAGCTTTAGTATCCGTGAATGCTTTACATTTTAAATCCTACTCTAACTTTCCTAACTAACCTTTAGATTCAAATATTAGACCCGTAGCAATGCTTTCGTTATGCATGGCAAAGTTCAAACGCAAATAGTTACACAAAATGGTAGATCTTTCTCATTTCATAAAGCATTTACATTTATTCCCTAATTATATTGGTAATTATCATCAATGTATATAGAAAATTATCATGGGGATCTATCCGACATATATTTTGCCTAAAGAGATATCAAGGCAATTCGCGATTCCTCTATCGCCAAACAACACGTGTTTTTAGCGCTGCATTAAATACATATTAAGCCGTATAATTGTCTCTCTGAAAACTTTTTCTGTGAGCTCTTGAAAGTATGAATCCAGAACTGTTTCTATTTCTAAGAATCAATAGCGATAGCCCAAAATGATTGCAGGAATCCATTGAATTTTAAGCGCAAGCAAACGTGATACAGTTACAAGTTCATCATGAGTACAGGCAAGGAAAGGATTCCACAATAATTGGTCCTGTCTGTCCTGTTCCCCCAAAATAAGTTAATTCTTCCTATCGTTTAGTTTTACATATTTCACGAGGAAGGAATAGAAAAACCAAACACGAGTAATAATAATAATAGTTTTTGCTCTCGCTCTACACAAGAAGGAGTGTGGATTAACCACGTATTTATTCCAAGCAGTAGAAAAATTGAATAAATATTTAATGTATATATGTACATGACAGTAACTACGAGTATGCTTTCAGGCAAACGCGTTACAAAATTAAAAACGAAAATATTCGAATATGCTGGTGCTTGAACTAACATTTATTATTGATTTTGTATGGAGAGCCTGCTTAACTTGCTCGTATTACTGAAAATGAAGGAAAATTAGGGGAGGAGTTTTAGAAAGTTAAATATTAAAGCCGTTTGAAACAACAATAGTAAAAGGAAGTATGTATTCCGTTCTAATTAGAATTGCGCAGAGAAATACTATATCACATTTTTATACCACACTTAGAACATAGTACGAGGGTTGTGTCACTAAATTTTACTAATTTTGATTTGCCATTATCTCCGGCTTCGCAAGACTATTAACGACAAAAATTTAGTGATTGGTGACATGAAATTTAGTGACATGAACCAATTGAACCGTAAGATAATTATTGAAACGTACATGCTGTCAAAAATTCGTAATATGTGTGCTATATGGG
>JAQFYU010003223.1:0-10330 GCA_034694905.1 Ceratophysella granulata | reverse complement strand
CAATTTGTATTAATGTGTATATATGTATGAGCAGCATACGCCATACCAAGATTTCGATTTCTGGTAAGGTCCATTGTGATATGCTACTTCACACAATCACATATATCACATCTACTGGAATGGAATTGAGCCTCTAAAATGACCAATGCTCAAAAAATTTAAACCTCTGAAATATTTGAGAAATTCATTCAAAACTAATCTAAGAATGTTTAATAACACGATATTGACATATTATTGGAGATAGATAGGTGGACTACTCATTTAAAAATGCATTGCGTTATTTTTGTTTTACCAAAATTAAATTATGTAATTAATATAAAGGGGTTTTGTCGTTTATCGAAATCGAAAAAACCGATGAGCGCTTTAATTTTTTATCAATATTTTGTAATAACACTGAGATCTGATTTAAAAAAAATTAGAACACGTCAATCGTTATAGTTATTGAATTGAATTAATCCAAATCATTTTTTTTTAAAACAATTTAACGAGAGATTCTAATTAGAATGCTTATTTGCAGATATCATGACGCCCTAGAATCGTATGATAAGCGAATGATATGTTTAAACACTTACTTTGATTTGAACAAACTCTTCAAAAATGTTGCAATATCCAAGTTTTGCTCAAAATAAATTGGCAAAAATTACGAGAGTGAAAGTTTGAGATCAAGTGAAAGCTTCCACTTCCGTAACTCAACTCAATCTGCAATGTGCTAATCAGTGATTCACTAATTGCTCTCTCAATGTGTCTCAAGCGGAATTCAATGGAAGAATGAGCATTTTGAACCACGTATGATATTTTTATTAAGAACAAAACTCAGTAGCATAGTAGCATAGTAGCGCTAGCGTTTCAGAAAGTCAGAAACGTAGATATACCCCGAGAAAGGGAAAGTCCGGGGAATGCGGTGATTAGTATATTTTAGGCTTAAAGTGCAGCGTGGAGCGCATTAGTTTTAACATCGGAAATAGTGATCAGGAGCAGCAGTCATGGGATTATGAGCTACTTAAACTCATTATAACACTTCCATTCCACTCACTCCCCAGAAACACACACATGATAATTCAAGAGAAGTTGACAGAAAGACAGCCCATCGTAATTTGTTGAGAACGGATGAGACCCAATAGCCTCTCCGCCTTCCCAAAAGAAGCTGTAAAGCTCACTCAAGCCAAACCTCCAAATGAAACGCCTCAGAATTTATTTTTAGAATTGTTTCAAACTCAAATCTCACATCCACATCTTCAAATCATGCATCAGGTCTAGATTTGGGATCAGTGGCATCCCTTCAGTACATCAAGATGGGGATTATAGTGACATTAATCTACACGCCACCGCCACACCGTGGAAATTCTAAACCGCTTGGCGACAGTGAGTCACCTCCACAAACGATTAGGGTAAAGATGATGAGCTACACTGACAGATTAATGACAATAATTATCACTTCCAGTTCCACCCAATAAAGTCATAATTAATGGTGTCTTGTCAGAGCTACATGACTTTGATCACTAACTGGACTGACCACCAAATCGAGAAATGGCATACATGTGTTCAGAAGGGAGAAGGAAACGAAGGGTCCCTTTTTTGCTCCCTTTACCTTTCTCGGATCGTATTTTACACGCGCTACAAAGTTGTCAGCAGTTTACAGGATTTTGGGTTTCAATTAACCGTGCCCTCTTAACGACCTGTCAAAGCTACGCTCCATTGACTAAACAAAAGTCCTGCCTATGTGGATATTACATTGAAATAACATTAGACTTACGTAACTTAAAGACCCTTTAGATTTGTTTAGGGATCTTTCCGCAGTAGCTTCAGTTTCCAACTTCAAACATTAATTTGTGGTGAGAAATACTCAGTTTGAACCTTTCTCATACTGAAATGCTATTAATTTTTATGTGAACCTTAAAATTAAAGGTCCTTCTGCAGCTATTTGAAAAATTAATGTTGCAATAACAGAGTCAACCCAAAACAAGTGCCTGCATGGCCCATTTCAATTTCATGTAGTAAATCACGGTTGTTATATTCTGTAACTGGTAACACTTATAAATTAAAGCAATAGAACACATTCAAGGTAGGTACATCACTGGGAAAATTGAATGACCATAGGAAAATGCATAAGGATAAATTAAGTGTAGAAAATTTTAAAGTGACAGGCTTGACATGTCAAATGTCTCTTTCGTAGTACGAATTTTGCGGACGGAACCGAAGAAATCTGTAATTCGGACTAGATTTGGATTACGGATAAACAGGTCTTTACGTACTCCAACTGTGGAAATGCAGGATGATTTTGGGCAGACTTTGAGCTGTGAAAGTCAAACAATTTTAGATTTAAAATGTATTCCATTGAATTGTTTGTATAATCTAAAAACTTACAAATTGTCCCATTGTTTTATCAGTATCAGGCTCAACTCTTTCCAGGAATTCTAAGGCGTAGTACGTGTACCGATCAATGATGTAGACTCCAATGCTGGAATCCACGTGATGCTGAAAACCAAGGAAAATGTTTATTAAAAAAACGTTTTTAAAGCTAAATGATATATTTTCGATTAATTATACCGATAGAGAGTCCTCTCCAACAAGACTGCTTGCAACAGCCAGAATATTTGGTGAATAGAACTTCTCATACATTGATGCCGCTTGACAAGTGTCCACCATGAAGAAAATTTCGTTGTACCTGCAATTAATTTAATTTGAGATTATTACACTGTATAAAATATATGTATGACTTTAATTGCAGAGAAAGATGTGAATATTACTTCTTCTTTTGCCACATTTGCTCAAAGGCGTCCGCCAGCTCAACGTTTGTAATTTCCTCCGAATCCTGAAACTTGAGAAAGCCTTCGCCACCGTGTCCCGTCATATAAATCAAAATATTGCTTCTTTCATCTGACAAGAGGCGTTTGGATCTTGGAGTTTCAGGAGCCACGCGACCCGTCAAAAGTCGAACAAAGTTTTCAACGGTAACTTCATAACCTCTGAAAGATTAAATCAGTGTCAGCGCTTTTAGTTTCATAATTTAAAATTACTTGAAATTCTAAAATTAGGAGCAATCCTTACCGATAGTCAACTTCCACATCATCCCCATACACGTCAATATTCTGTAGAGCATTATTGTACACGGTTGCTGGAGTTGGGTTCCTTGGATTACAAGCCATGTCATCCGCTACCATCAGTATAATTTGACTGTCAGGAATCCCAAGTCTCTTCACACTTCGATAAATTGACAAAACGTTTGCAACATGACGGTAGTTAAACCAGAATCGGGATGTGTCCACTAAAACAGCCCAATTGTTAGTGTGATTCGACTGAAAATACAAGTACAACACACATAAAATAAATATTTCGTAATTGATATCACTAAATTATAGAAGGCGAGTCCATTGATTTCAAAACTTTATTTTTTTAAACTTACATGTTCAAATTCTATAGCAGAACTCGATGTAATCATAAGTTGGCTTGTTGTGACAAAGAGGACCAGAACAAAGAATCCCAATGATGCCAAAGATGAGTGGCCATTTCCGTTCAAGAATTTAATTCTCATTTTCCAGTTTCCTACAAATAAGAGTAAGATTTTCATCAAATCAAGTACTAAGATAATTACACAGATTGATTTTAAAGTAAAGAATACCAAAGCAAGCAAATTAAGTTACCGTAAAATACATATCATATATCAACGGCCCGGGCTAGTATTGTTTCAAACGCCAAAACCAGAGCCCAGTGGGCCATTATTCCTGCATGGGCCAATATTGTTTCGAACAAAAATTTCTCAACTTCATTGAAAACTTTAAGCAAAATATGCAAGTGAATTTGAATGTTAAGCAACAAAAAGATTTTAGGACCGAAATTCTTCATTGGCCGAAATACGCTAACGCTTTGTGCGTTCAAACGCCCAGTCCGGAACTAATTACTTCTTTGGGTTGGCTGTGACCGTTCAGTGCCCGGACTTAGTAATGGTGGCTTAACAATTGCTACAGTTCGAATGAATGTGCCATTCACAATATTGTTCCATTTACAACTCAATTTTAATTTTAACTTGTCATAGAACGTTATTCCAGTTTTCTCGTAAAAGTTAATTTGACATTGCAATTATCCAAACTGCCAAGTTTTTCCTGAAATGTTACAATAATATTAGGGTATACGAGGGCTGTCAAAGAAGATGTGTCGCTCGAGTATTTGCAGAAAAGAAAACAGTCCGTTCATTCTATTTTCCTTCAAAATAGCCTAATAGAAGATCATCACACATATCTCATTAATCTTCACTTAGTCTGTATCAAATAAAAAAATATTTTCAAATTGATCTTAAAATTCCTAAAATTCCTCAACTGATCTGATCTGTCATTGATAAAAAAGCAGTAAACCGCTGAATTTAATGTATTCTGTTTTAAGTTTTAAATGTCTTCAGCAAAACTAAACCTTAAACTTAACCGAACTTCCTGATGGAAGGAGCGTGTCATTGTTCGGGTGTTTCGTCAAAGCATAATCTGAGATACTGGATAAAATTCCTCCAGACGGCCAAATATTAAAAATTCTTGGTTAGCCCATTTACCTCTTGACGATTTAACTACATCACATGAAACACCTTTATCATATTATACCATTCTTTGGTAGCTACATATATCTCACTTGATACTTAAGCTTGCATTGGAGTTAAATTCATTAGAATAGGGTGGGCTACTATTTATGCATGGGCCATTATTATTTCGAATGGTGAAAATTGCCAGCAAACGTCAGAATAGTAGCCCAGTGGGCCATTATTCCTGCATGGGCCATTAATATGTACTTTACGGTAAGTATCCCATATTTTGTAAGATATACCAAAAAAGCAAGCAAGTTAAGTTATCCCAAAGAAATCAAATCAGAAAGCCTTGTGATAAACCATCATTTAAAACAAATCTGCGGAAAATTATAAAGAGTAAAAAATCATAAAGACCAACAAAGTATCATTTAGTCAAAAAAAAAAGTGCAAAAAGATTTTGGGCTCAACCGGGATTTGAACCCGGGACCTCCTGCACCCAAAGCAGGAATCATACCCCTAGACCATTGAGCCCTAGATGGAGTAGAAAGCCTAATTTAGTACCTCAAAACCAACTCTGTGTGTTTCTTCTGGCACATCAAATTAGAAATAATAACCTGACACATTTAAAATACCGTTATTAAGGACCTGAGCAAGGTAAATAATATGATAAGCTCGACGTCCGGCCTTTTATAATAGCGCCGGCTAGGCTGCTGCCGGCTCAGCTCTTCTCTGCTGCTGTTGTTGCTTGTTCGCTGCTTGATATTCGAGATTTTGTGTTTCGTCTTTCTTTCATTCAATCTCTTTTGTTTTCGCTTGAATTTAGTTTGATTTACCAAACTTGGAGGACCAAGGTCGAGTCAAGGTATGAAACTACAGGGTGTCACTAACTAGCTTGTACTTTTAAATACCGTGTTTTGTATGGACTTACCCGAAAACTGCTGCGTCGTCTTCGTCTCTCGGTTCCGGCGTTGTTGTTCACAAAAGCTAGCTGAGTGCTGAGTCTACAAACAAAAAATGTACACCAAAAAGGCACTCCTGACTGGCGCCAACTCCGAAATTCAAATAATTAATCACAAAAAAGCAGCAGCGTAGCGGGTTTGCTACGCTACATATTATTTTGGGGTTGACTCATCTTTCTTTTTCTATTTTTCAACACTGGTGGCAGGTGACAGCAGCAGGCGGCGGCGAAAACGGGTCAAGAGTTGACAATCCTGGTTCACAATTGAGCGTGACGTGAGACTTGAGGTTCCACATTCAGCAGACGGAGTTAAACGGAACGTTGTTGGAGGTTTGAGGTGCACACTGAACTGACAACTTAAGTTACTTAAATAGGTTTGGGTTTGAAAAATTCATATCCACGATCCATATTCAGTTTATCAGGTGAATCACCATTCAATATAAATGGTCTTTATTTATAATTATTGTAATTCATTACAGATAATGGCCACCTCCGTGGAAGGTATTTTACCGCCTGATCTCAATAGATTGGTACAGGAGGCTAAAGTCCTTGTCGTTGGAGCCGGTGGAGTGGGCTGCGAGCTTCTCAAGAATTTAGTCCTGACGGGATTTAGTAACATTCATATTGTAAGATGTAAAACAAATTCCTTGAATACGAATACATGGATTCTAATTCTGAACTAGTTTAATTGCATTCACTATGTTTTGTGCTTTGCTACGAACGATAGATCGATTTGGATACAATTGATGTGAGTAACTTGAACCGACAATTTCTGTTTCGTCGTGAGCACGTTGGAAAACCAAAAGCTCTTGTTGCAAAGGAGTCAGCACTCACGTTTAACCCAAACGTTAATATCACAGCATATCATGACAGTATTTTCGAGTAGGATTTAAATATTACAACTACTACATAATTCTAGCCTACTTGAGTACAATACTACATGACATATGAATGTTTATGCCTTCTCTCTTCACAGGCCCAAGTATGACGTTAATTTTTACACCCAATTTTCCATGGTTATGAATGCTTTGGACAATCGTGGAGCCAGAAGTCATGTCAATCGAATGTGCTTAGCAGCCAACAAACCACTATTGGAATCTGGTTCTTCCGGCTACAATGCACATGTTGCAGTAAGCTTTAAATCCAGCTTCTAATCTTGCTTCAGTAGATATTTAGTTCCTTGATGCACTTTTGTGTAGCACACTAAATACAAAATAACAACATTTATTTCGTACTCATTAGCTTCATAAAAAAGGTGTTAGTGAGTGCTTCGATTGCACACCTCGTCCCCATCAACGGACCTTTCCTGGATGTACTATTCGAAACACACCCTCTGAACCAATCCATTGTATTGTTTGGGCAAAACATCTCTTCAAGTACTAATACACATTCATCTATTCGAATAAAAGGGCTATAAACCAGAGCTAATGACCAATAATGTATTTACAGTCAGCTTTTCGGTGTCATTGATCCAGATGAGGACGTGTCACCTGATTCGGCTGATCCAGAAGCTATTGGCGAGGCTGGAAAAGCGGCTCTGGAAAATGAATCTAGCGAACCTGTTAGCAGCACAAACATTTCCACGAGGCAATGGGCTCATGATATGAGCTATGACGCCAAGAAACTATTCCGAAAGTTTTTTCACGATGATATAAATTATTTACTGTCAATGGAGAACTTATGGGCCAATAGACGTCGGCCAACTCCGCTTGACTGGGCAAAGTTACCTGATACAGGTATGCGAATGCGAATGAATCAGCTTCGCAGTTGCTCTGATTCTAGAAAATACTAATTTCTCTGATTTTGTTCCTTACAGTGTCTGGAAGCTGCAGTGCGGTTGCGATCTCAACCGCTTTGAAAGATCAACGAGTCTGGAGCATGGTTGAATGTGCAGCAGTTTTTGACGAAAGTATCAAAGCTCTCAAGGAAAGATTTTCGGTAAGTCAACTGTTTTAGTCGTATTGTTTCTGGGTCAAACACGTCTAATTCCTTGCGTGATTCAACAGAAATCCACGGAAGACCATCTCATCTGGGACAAAGATGATGATCCTGCAATGGATTTTGTTACTGCTTGCTCAAACATTCGATGTCATATTTTTGGGATTCAGCAGAAGAGCAGATTCGATACTAAATGTATTCTAAAATGATTTAATTGTAATAGCTATATTTTATGAGGACGTCCTTCATATTATAATTTATGTATTTTGCAGCTATGGCCGGGAACATTATTCCTGCGATTGCAGCGACCAATGCCATTGTCGCAGGTCTCATTGTCATGACTGCTTTCAATGTTCTCCGTGAAGAGTATCATAAATGCCAGACGGTGAGTAGACCTGAAGTAACACAATCTCTCTAAAATAAGGCTTGACATTGACATTGTGATCGGCTAATTCATTTGACTCGTTCTATTTATTTGACCACAGTTGTACGTGAGTAATCGTGTGAACGCTATAAAGCAGTTGTTTGCCATTGATAAAATTGTTGCACCGAATCCAAAATGCTACGTCTGTACTGAGAAGCCAGAAGTATGTTTAGATTAGATATATTGAACCTTGATTCATTTCATGTATATGTTTATTACAATCGATGTTGTTCATTCTACATATAGTTAGTTGTGAGAATTGACGTGTCCCGAATGACCATTCGTGCCTTGTGTGACCGAGTCCTGAAGAAGGAGCTCAACATGGTCGCCCCTGATGTGGAAATCGACGATGGTCAAGGAACTATTCTTATTTCCAGTGAAGAGGGTGAAACGGACGACATTGCCGACAAACTCCTAAAGGTAGGTCGCTTACTAGGTTCAGCAGCAACCCAAGAAAAACTTGACTACCGAAGGGTATTGATATTGATCCTAAATACTTTCATACAGGATTTCAACATCAAGGAAGGAACTCGACTCAAATGTGATGATTTTCTTCAAAATTATAATCTCAACTTAACAATAGTTGAAATGAATTCGGATGATTTGGAGCGAGACAAATCGACGGAAATGTTCGAGATTGTGGGTGATTTGTCTCAACTAAATCCAAAAGAAGAGGAGAAAGTAGATGGAACAGCCACCAACGGAAATGGTGTGGGTGAAGGACCCTCAACGTCTTCTTCAAAGTGTGAGTTAACCCTATGTTTGTCTATTGTTTTGACTAATTCTTATTCAATATAGTTTCCTAATGTGTGTCTTGAGATTGGCCTAATATCTGATCTACTTACCTTAATTCGTAGACATTACCAACGTTGTGGACGATGAAGACGAGGTGGAGTTAATTGAACCGATTGAGATCGATGAAGTAATCATGGTTCCTACTCCTACAAAGGGAAAACGTACCATGCCAGAATTGAATTTGTTGCCAGCCAAAAAGCGTCGAGTTGGGGATTTCAACGAGTCCACAGATTTAAATGAATCTCAAGAACCGGACTCTACAGAATTTGAAACTGTCAATTTGGATTAATGAGGTTATGTTGGATTCCCACATAAATACAGCATTTTATATTCATTCTTTCTTTTGTATGCGTTCAGATATGCAACTAAATAAATAAAATTTAATCTAGCATTGGGATGGTTTGTATGTATTATGTAATTGGTATTCGTTTATTGGCACTACAAAACGAACTAACGAAAATTCAAATGATTTTTAGTTTACAAGAATTTTGACCAAATCGAAATAAACAACACGCTTAGCACGTTGGTAGATTTTAGTTGTAATTGTTGATCAAGAAAAACTCAAGTTTAATATACAAAATACAATGTTTTCCGACAGTGGGCCAATAACCTATTCAATGAAGTAGAAAATGTGGTAGCGGTAGGGATGATGAGGGGCAAATGTTGAGCGTTGAAGGCAGTCAATGAATTTGAAGACTGAATCTAGGGAACAAAGGGAAAAGATAAAACGCAAATAAAGATTTTGCTGATGACTATACCAGCATCAAACAACCGTACATATGTAGATTGTGTTGATCAGCTGCCCATAGCGATAATTGTACAAATAGTATTTCGCCGTTGTTCATTGTTCTCAGTCGAAAGATGAATCCTTCTCAGAGTTCAAGAACTCAATTAAATTATACTCATTTTAAAAACGCTGCGTCTCTGTTATGACTTATGGCTTGTGACACGCGAAAGTGTATAAATATGATAATTAAATTAGTTTAAGGATTGGAATCACCTTCACATTTCGCCAACAACTTCCGGCTCGGAGGATGAGGATGAGTCACCTTCGGCATTTGAAACGGAATCAGAAGAAAAGGAAGACTCCGGAGTTTGCAAGCTCCTGAAGTGCTCCTCCACTGCTTGCATTGCTTCACGGTCCTGGCCGAAGTGAAGCACAATTTTGCTGAAATCATAAATTCAGGAAGAATGTTATATAATAAATTGTAAATTGATTTTTGGTGAAGCTACTAAGCATAGTGAACTACGCTACTATTGATATATATATGTTAGTGCCAATATGGAAACTTAGCCAGTTTGTAAAATGACTAGACAAATTAGCCAGTTTGCAAACTGGCTAGCATCTCTAGTCTTTTTGCAAACTGGCTAGCATCTCTAGTCAATTTACACAGTTGGGAACTGGCTAGGCGAAGTCGAAGTCAGCCCTTTTCTCCACTGCCTAGCAAATGTGCATGTTTATTTTACAGCTAACTAAAATCGGGCATGTAAATGATATCACTTATTGTAGTATAGCACAATAGTTCTACATGACAACAGCTTTATTCAATGTAAACAACTGGCATCTTATCCCAGTAACAAATCAAAACCAGATAAAATCTGCGCTTTGCACTAGACCGTAAATCTGCTGCAGCAACAAGAGATTTTCTTTTACTTTTCAAACGTGCATCATCATGCATTATTACCCACTACCCACCAATGCCGTGTC
>JAQFYU010003222.1:0-10332 GCA_034694905.1 Ceratophysella granulata | reverse complement strand
TGATATCCACTACGTGGACTATCATCCTCTCGTTCATGAATTCGTGATCTTTCACGCTCACCACGTGAATAGTATTCACGACGTCGTCCTGATGAATGTCGATGAGTTTCTCTGCTGCGTGATCGAGATCGATGACGCTCAGATGACTCATCTCTTCGTCCACGATGATGTCCGCCATAACTGTTCGCCTCAATCCCTTCCAACGTGTCTTGAAGAGAGCTCACAAGAATCTTGCATCGTTCGTCACGTCCCACTTTTGACCCTCGAATCAAAGAAATGGCAGTGACGAGCGTTTCAATGGCACTAGAGAAATCTCCAGAAGAAGCATCCGATACAGCTCGAGAAATTGCAGAGCTGGACACGGTCCGGTTCCGACTCAGAATTTCTTCATACTCTGTCTTGCTCACAGGGGAAGGTGTGACTCGCTGCTCAATGCGAGGAGACAAGTCGTTCACTCGATCATCATTCTTTCGGCCATCTACAATCAACAGTCCATCTGAACGTAGAAACTTTGGATTCAAGTGAGGAGCTGGAGCAGGAGGTCCTGATAAGGTCACTTGAAGAGGTCCTCGCGGTGACCCGAGCGGATTTCCAGGCATGTTCATTCCGGGGGGTCCTTGTGGTGAACCAACTTGTGGTCCATGAGTTGACCCTTCAAAAGATCCGTGCAGGTTTCTTCCAGGCGGTCCATGAGGTGACCCATGAAGAGGTCCATGATTGGCCGTTCCAGGGGGTCCGTACGGTGAACCATGCTGGAGTCCATGGAAGTTCATTCTAGCAGGAGGTCCATGAGGTGACCCGGATCCTTGAACATTTATTCCAGGAGGTCCATGAGGTGAGCCATGAAGGGGTCCATGAATACCAGGTCTTTGATGTCCACCATGGGGTGAACGTGGGTTCAATTGCGGACGAGAATCATGTCTTTGCTGATGAAAAGAGTCAAAGAAAGGTGGTCCACGTTGTTCCATCATTGGATGCATTGGTCCTGGAGTGCCCATCAAACCTGGACCAAACTGGTCTCGGTAAGGTTGCATTGGTTGCATCAGAGGTGGCTCTGCCATTTGCGGAATGTTGGGTCGCATCATTCGGTTGGGTGGTCCTCTGAATCCGGGACACTGGATTCCAAATCCAATTCCACGATGTCCAGGATGATCATGATGGAAAGCCATGTCACGTGGACCACGTGGTCGACCAGAGTACATCTGCATACTTGTTCCGGGCCAAGGACCATTATTGCCCATATCCATTTGAGATACCATCATCATGTTGTGAGGGTTAACGTTCAGGTTCATGCCATCAACGCCATTGTTCAAATTCGTTTCTCCGCCCGAAGGTGGATCCCGCCGACCCTTTGTCTGAGAATCATAGTAGCTCAATGCAACTTTGCACAATGACACAAGAGGATGACGTCCATGAATCTCTTGTTCCGGGAGTTTGTCATGAATTCGCAAGAGCGAAGCGTATGAGCCGAGAGTGAGAGTGCAGTAGCCCTTGGACAGTCCATTCCCTCGATTCTCAAAGAATTTCACTTCCAGAAGATCTGATACTCCGATCTGACAAAGTGCATTTTCAAGATCTTGGTCCGTAGTCCACCAGGTCAAGTTCCCAACGTAAGCACGGTGCTTCTCTCCCTCCAGTGGAGATGTGGAACGAGGGTCGGAGCCTCCTGAAGAAGCGGAGAAGTCATTAGAAGACGACGGACCACTCGGGATGTTCTCGTTTCTGTTTCCAAGCGGAGTCTTTCTGATATTCCCCTGCTGTTTCTGAGTTCCTGGTGGAAGCGGAGTATCGCTAGCCTGACCTGAAGCAGAACGGTGAACGAACACATGAATCCGACAACTTACACATATAAATATTTAGCTCAGACTCAGAGCATGCTATAGTCTCTTTGTCTACCTTGGATAAAACACATAAAAAGTACAACTAACACGTAGTGAGAAGAGATGTAAAATGGAAACAGGATAGGATCACAAAAACATGCAACATGCAGAATGCAAAAAACAAGACTTGTCAACAGTCATAAGTAGTACTGCACATTGAGACATTGAGCACAGTGCTCGAAGGAAACAAAAAATAATATTTCACTCAATACAAAATAAGAAAAACCCAAAGTACTTATAAATTAACATGTCATGCCAATTTCAAGCTACGACAATCCAATATTTTAACATGATATTCAATTGAACTATATATCTACGGATTGGAATTTATACGTGAGTAAGTAAATCGAGAAAATTGACAAAACACGGATAAAATGAAACATGGTCGACAACAGTACAAATTACGGCTTAAAACTCACTAAGACAAACATAAATGTTCATATCGATTTTAGTGTGGAATAGAATATTCTAGAATATAAAATAGAATAGAATAATAAATGACAAATTTGAATTAGGAACAAACAGCGGGAAAATATCACAAAATTACAAAGTATTTCATAGAACGATTTCCACAAAATGGAATTTTAAAACAGATTCGTTCAAATGACCAAAATTATCCTTAATAAAATACAAATATCGGATAAGAGAAGACAAGAAAATTTTCAAAGCGATATTGATACTTATTATTAGTTCTTAATTCCTATATTACTAGTTCGAGTTGGTATTTGACAAACTTTGACTTTGATTTGAAAGTTGAACCGCACGTTTCCGGCAACAAATGGAGTTAAAAATTATGCTGAAAATGATAATGCTACCTAAAAATTGAATGATTGTCTGATGGTTAGTCTTAAATTCCAACAAAGAATGTTGTAGGACTAAATATATATTAAATTACACGATTTTTCTTACTGTTCTATTAACAACGCGGAGATTGGATACGTACTTGGTGCAGTCAAATAGTTTCGGATTCTTATAAGTAACAAACTGTTGGCTTGAATTGAAAAAAATTGGCCAAATCCCCATAGCTAAAGTAGATTCTCCAAAAGACCAGCAGCGAGATTTAAGATTGGAAAGAGAGGAGGAAGCTAGAAAAAAAGAAATCTAAAGAAAGTCTTTGACTTACCGACTACCATGAGCGTGAAGTCGAATCCTCTTTTGACAGCTTTTCGATAGACTTGATTGGGTAAATTGGCGAATCCGACGTATCCGTCCAGTTCCTTCCGACGATTCTCCTTGTCCGACTTTTCCTTGGACTTGTCCTTGATCTCCATGTCCCGGTTGTCCTCCGAACTGTGTTTATGTTGAAAGTTATTGTGATTCGGAACGGACACATGAGTCCGCAGAGATTCCAATTTGACAGCAATTGACGGAACTTCCGGTTTGACAGGCACTGGTGGACCACCAGAATTAATGGATGTGACCAGGGCTGGGGCTGGAGAAGACTCGTTCTTGAAAAATAACTCACGCTTACTCTGAAATATCATAAATTACACTTAAGCTCGATCCTAGATTTTGGTATTGAATTGAAACCATATCATCAATCTTGGTTTTGGTTTATAATTTTTATATTTTATATTTGTAAGAAAGTCACATCAAAATCAATAAGTAGCCAAGCAAAGCAGCCAACACTAAGTTCCGTATTGGCTGAAGTGAAGTGATTCATCCAAGACAACGGTAGTGTAGTGATACATTGAGAAACAACGCTGGCCATGATCATGGCTAATGCATTTGCCTTGTCGAGCCAGGATGCTGGGTTGAATAATGAGCATGTATCTGGTGAGATTATTTAATTAAATGCGTGCCAATGTGAAGTTTCGACATGACTCAATCCCCCCAAATTCCAGTTCTTATAGCTTTTCAACAGCCGAATCCGTTCTCTGAACAAGACTAACATCTGCAGCTGCAGAGTGACATGGAGCAGAGCAAAACTGCCTCAAACTGACAGACGACCATCAAGAACAAACCAAAAAGGAAGAGCGACACACGCATTCCTCTCCCCCAAAATTTACTAACTCGGAGCATGGCACCGACGACGGGCTTATGCAAGTGACACAAAATTCAAAATTCCTACCTATTATGATGTCAAATGCATCCCTAGTTGACAAAGGTTCTATTCTCTATTCAGGTCTTAAAAATTTAAAGTTGAAACTGTGAAATTGTCAGGAGAAATCCTAGAGTCGTGCATCTTTTTCTGTTGCAAGGGACAGAGTCGAGTGTAAGTGAATGTACACAAACGGATCGTTTGGATCTGTTTGAGAAGATTCATATTGTGTCTCGTAACCTTTTTTTTCTCTCACTCTTCTTTTCATTATTATCTCCCTTTAGCAATTCCATCTCCACAGAAGAGAACCAAACTGACATAACATCCAGCACTTGGAACTTGAAGCATCTCTTGTTGATGGAAGAGAAATGGAGAGGCTGCTAAATACAACGTGCAATACAATACGAGATCCCTTCTTCCTTCTCGAGTCCGGATGTTAGACTCAAGCTTCAATTACAATAGTAGAGAAACAAGTCTGTCTCAATTACAACTTCTCAACCCTTTCTTTCTCAACAAGTCCAATAAACAAGACCACTCAACGTCAACACACGAGCTATCACACTCAAATTAATTAAGTCTTCTAAACAGCTTAAAAAGACAAGGAACGGACATCTCATAACACGTTCCGTTTACAACTTAGAGCCTAGCATGCGAAGTCATTTCAATTCAATCCACATTCACTGGACAGCATGTCTTCATTCTTTAAAGCGCCCAATAGATCGCCATTTAAAACATCCGCTACAATTCAACCTAGTACTTACAGATGACGTATCTCCAGATCCTCCATTGTCATACAATTTCTGGCGCATGGCGAGTCGATCCAAACTGGCTAGACGATAATTGCCCGCATTGGCGGAGTAGGTTGAACTTGCAGGAAGCGTTGAAGTCGTATTGCTCCCGACACCCGTTCCAGTCAGGGAAGCTCCGTTGGAATAAGTTGAAGTTCCATTGGTCCCATTAGTTGTCCCATTGCTAACTGTCTTGGAAACGGCTGGACTTGAAGCCGTACTCGACGTATACCCAGCTAGGCTGCTCGTTTTGTGTCGTCCTCCGCTTGCTTCGTCATATCTTGCAGTTGGTTTGTCCATTACGCCAGCTGCCGGGGTCGAGCTAGAACTAAAATGGCTTCGCGTCAGTAAAGCCTTCCACTTATTTATATGTAGCTACACGCACGAGTAAGAAATATTAGGAATCAGATTTCGAAAAACGTTGGGTGGACTCACAGTGTTGTACTAGGGGGCGTGGGAGTAGCAGTTGTTGTGGTGGGTGGGACAGGGGGCGGGGGTGCTTCCACTCCAGATGAAAAGAGAACTGAGGAAGCGGCGGAAGCGCTGGCAATTGCTAGATTCTCCGTGTACTGATGCTTGTGCTTCTTCATTCCAATGAGTTCATCTCCATTGATCACTTCAGAAATATCTTTCTTCGTCGAAATGGGTTTTGGTTTTGGATTCGGAGGCGGCGGCGAAGGCGAAGCCTGGAACGAAGTCAGGGAAAAATCATCCCATGTAGTCACTCACACTTTCCCGTAATTACAATTGTGTACATTTCCTATTTACAGAACAACTTATCAAGCCTTTATTGCGTAACAGTTTTTGAGGTTTTCTAATTCGTAATACTTACTTACTTATAAATTGTTACTAAATCTCGTGTTTCACACAAAAGAACCCGAAATAAACGACACGAGAAGCGAGTCTATTCCACAACACAGAGTTAGACCTTTGCACCGAACAAAACAATAGACGCTAATGACTAGTGACTAATTAACTAGAAACAAAATGGGAACGTCTGAACTGAACTATTCAACAAACAGTTTCATATGGGCAGATGAGTAATGTAAAAATAACAAGAGTCGAAAATACGGCGTCTGTTCATCTCGTATCTCGTCTATTGACAATTCTGAGTCCTCCGTTGTTGTTCCTCAGATGCGATGTGACGTGTGTGAACTATGAATAGGTTTTGGCGTTGTTCGAAAAATTATGATTCTGTAATGTTTCTCCGTGTGAAGTTGGGCTCCGTGTGAGCCGACGACTGAAGCTTCTGACCAGGAATGAGGAAGGGGAGATTTCGACTCTTCTGTTTTCTGTTCACTTTTTCAGACTCAGAAGACTGGAGGGGGAGCAAAGTTGGGACATTGGACGTTGGAAGGAAGGGAAGCACTACTGGAAATATGACAGAAGATAAACGGCGTTCGCTACGAGCATAATAAGGAAAATTCGGTATAAAACCAACCTTCTGATGCTCATACCATACCCATATGCCATTATTTTACTTTGTCATGACTACAGGCTAAAGGATAATACATCATCCAAAAGAACACATAACACATCAGCCTCGTCGTATCAGATTATGCACGAGTTTCGAGTTTCCTGTCAAATCCCGGACTAGTTGCTTGTTTACTGATGCAAAGTTTCACCGAATACCGATTCCAGATATAATTTATTGACGAAATACAAAACGCATTTTACCTTTAAAAGAAACACCAAATTGGGATTGCTAATCAATTTTGATATTTCCTGTGACTGTGAGTGAGCATTTAAACGAAAGCTAAAGATCATACCTCCAAATCCAAATCGTTAATGTAAGTACTTGGTATGTAGTACAAGCAGGTGGTCACTGACATGCTATGTACCATAATAGGAATTTCTAGTCAAACCAAATATAATGTTATAAGTACAGTATTAAATCCCAACATAGTCATATTGAATGCATTTCTTGTTAAATTTAACGCACTTACACAGCATAAAGACGTGCGCTTTCAAAATTCATATACTTAAGTAAGTACCTATCAAATCTTAGCGTTCGAGTATTCAAAGATTCGAATGTGCACAAAATCCGTCATTTAGTGAAGTACACTCAGAGACTTTCCCCTCATCTCTCGTCGACCAACTTCGTTCCTTTCCTTCCGTCACTCGTCAATATTGGGAAATGGAAATACCAACTCGTTTCTCTGCTTTGAAAAGCCCTGTTCCATCCAAGTACAAACTATCCGATAAATCCAACCCTCCTGCTATGTCTTAAACGGCCTATGGCCTTACATCGTACGCCACAAAGGTTCTACCCTATCATTTTGAACTTCCTTGAGAACATCCGACTGACTACAGCAGCTGGAGACCGACCGATGATATGATTCGTAGCAGAATAGTAGACAAGCAGATGATATGACCGGAAAGACACGTGCTGTCCATGACTACCTGTCCACCAAGATTGCAGTTCAGTTTAAAGAATATGTCCAAAGAAAGCCTGACATTTAAGAATTGAGAAGATCCGAAGATCCATGATTTTCAGTATGAGGTTAGATTTTGATAAGACCCTTCTGTTCTCAAAAGCTTAGCTGAACCAAGTTGAACTGAAACTTGATGACGAACAAAAGGAACACGAGCAACCAATGGAAATGGAAGGAATCCTACTTATGTAGTAAAGCCATCGTAAATCCTAACGTGTAGCACACGAAACACGTATAACCTGACCTGAACCGCCCATAATAACACCTGAAAAGCATTATCACTCTAAGCACTCCATTTCTCAATTCAAAACGCCCTTCTGATTGGGAGCCCAGTCCAGTTCTATTCTGTACTTCTTCAATGTATGTCTGTATGTACTAGGTATCTGCATTCTTCATTAAATAAACCGTGTTAGGCGTTAAGCGAGATTCCTTTCAGAATCTTAATAAAATAGGATTTCCGATCCGATGTCAGATGTAATGCATGAGTTTCGGTTTCATAAGAAATCCGTTTATATTTATAAAGATATTTAGAAAGAGCAAACAATGCACAATGCACAATGTATTCGGTAGAAGCAAAAATCCGAACGGCGAACGGAAATAAATTCCTTACCCCCGCTGGACCAGGTGATTGTCTGTACGGTTGAGGCCCAGTTCGTAAAGAAGACATCTGTAAAAACAAAGTCAAAGTTCAAGTGTCATGTTCATAATTTGCAGATTAATGCAGCATAATGTGATCTGATACAGCAGCGTAGCGTATAGAACTGCTGTTGATTAGGATATATTGTATTGTAAAATACGACGCTTGATTGTTACATTTTACAATGAAATTAATATGCCTGAAATCCAAAATCTTCTTTCATTTATTCCGCGAAGCCACTTCAACTTTAATTTAATGTACGACCACTGCGGGCTGTGGTCGTTTCAAAACGACCATAGCCCGAAATCCTTCCTTTCTTCGGGCTCTGGTTGTCCATTGCCCGCAGTGGTCGTTTACTTGCTCGTTCTGTTATGAGTTAAGTGAATACTACCGAAAATATCATCACATTTCTCGCTTCAACTTAGTCGACCGTGAAGAAATTTTGCACAGGGTTGATTTGCATCATTTGTCGTGGAATTGAAATAAAAGCAAGTAATCTGGGCCTTCGTGATTTTTTTGTTATTTAAGACAAAGGAATTATAAAGGTAGCTTTAAATCTTGTTTTGTTCAATGGGGGGCACCACGAAGGAAGCTTTCGTGGCTTTTTCAAGACACATTTTTTTTATTCTATTGACGTTAAGTATTTACTCTTTGAATTTTAATAAAAGCAAAAATTCACGTGGAGGGAGTGATTTATTTGGGGCCAAAGGTCAAATTTGACCTTGGGCTGTTTGTGACACACCATTTTCAAAAACAAACTTTTTCCTGGGAAGTCCAGTAAGGTCGTGTGTCGTGTGATGTCGTTAGATTCGTCTCGTCAAGGGTCAAGGCCGTCAGCTTGTTGTATAGAACACCACCCAGTTCAATTCATCCCTGCTGCGGTGCTGGCCAAAACAAATTTTATTGCAAAACTTTGACCCCTTATAAACAATTCGATAATTAATCCATAGCGTTTCTTGGCGCAATGACACTTTTTATACTCCCTTTGAGTCCTCTACCCAAAAAAACCCATCTCCAGGCTCCAGGCTGCAGGCACACTTTGTGAAGGTCCCATTCCCATGCCAAATTTTGGAAGTACAAAGTACAAAGTAAGTACTTAATACTTTAATGACATTCGTGGTTGGTAGTTATTCATTTACGCACCAACTATACTGTGAGACAAGCAACATGCACCCACTGTGCGTGCACCTGCCACTTTCTGTGACTGCCAACTGTGACTGTTGTTGACTGTGGTAAAAAAAACTGACAACATAACAGGTGACAGGCATTGCAGGTACATCTAAGGCTAAACTGACCTCACTCCAAGCAAGGCAAGTAGGGTATGCTTAATGCTAACCTTGTTTAACTGGTGACTGGACGAGAAGTTGTTAGAGGTACCACGTGTGACGTGTGACTTGAGTAAAGGTGAGGCCGCACACCGACGAGCACGATAGCTGCGTCAGATGAGTCACACACAGGTGATTAGCAGCTAAACAAATCCACCCACTATCACACAACCAACAACTGGAAATTATGCACTTGAACAGTTGACGAAAACTACAACAACAGTTGACAGTGAACAAACGAGGAAAGTTAGCACGAAAACGAGAGTTCAGTTCTACTCTCAAAAAATCACAAATGACAATCCATTTCAATATGTATGCAAACGCAAATTCTAATGACAAAGAAGACTTTTGACTTTCCGCCTTCTCGCTCAACGAGTTTCTCACACATCGCTCCTGCACACTCATTCTTTTCTCACTCCCATGCTATACAAAATAGCGTTTTATCTTACGAAACATCGGTTATGAATTCGGAATTCGTATCACACGTATCACATCACAATTCATTATGAATGTGAGATGTCACTTTTGATTACGTGCTAAATCTCTTCTCATATTTAAGTATTACCCAATGTGGCTTGCAGTGAATTTGTCTCAAGCTTAGCTTTGGACAAATCTCATTTACACTTGCATTTATAATACGCATATGGCGGCATGAGCCTCCAAAAATGTACTACATAATAATTCTCGGTTCAAACATCAAAAATTAAATTTGACTAATCATTATATAAAGAATATTAACTGCCGGTTCCAAAATGATGTTGACGTGTAAAACAGAGATGACTGTACGTCCAGCACAGCAATAATGTGCCGATTGCCGATCCGTGCAATTTTTAAATAATCATACACAATATTCAAATTTATGTGCACATCAGATACATATCACATGTAATGTTCCTATAATTAAAGCTTTAAAAATGCTATGAATGATATATAATTTTTCAATTCAATTCAACACAACACACAGTGCCTTGTGTCTTGTACTGATTATTGGGACTTACTATTGTCCAAGGTACAAAGATACATAGCCAGTTATATATATATGTATTTATAACTTAATGTTTCATATTATATTCATATTCAAAGAGAACAGAGGGGCACGGTTCTTGCAACGCCTGGAGAAGTTAATACGTTGTCAAGGACTGACCGATGGAATTCCGTTCAAATTGTGTAAACCGACACGAGAAGAGAACCGAGAGGAGAAAGGAGAAGAAACTACGCCCCCGCCC
>JAQFYU010003221.1:0-10333 GCA_034694905.1 Ceratophysella granulata | reverse complement strand
CGGAATGGGCCGGCCCGAAAACCAATGGGCCGGAGCCGGGGCCGAAATTGTCGGCCCCTTTTATGGAAGGGCCGGGGACGTCGCCGGAGAGGTCCGGCTCCTAAAAACTGGGGGCCGGGGCCGTAAGACAAATTCGGCCCTGGGGCCGGGGCCGTGCGATGCTCTACCTGTTGCCTGCAGACTCCCCACCGATACTTAACTCAATTATGAATGATCCAGGTCAAGTCCATGCGTTGGGAGGATTGGCAAATGCCCAAGCCAACTGTTGGCCTTTTGTCCTAATTGCCGGTTCCTGTGACCAGCCTCAAGAACAATTGGGTGCTTTTCAAGAAACATCCCAAGTTGAAGCTGCAAGACTCTTTACAAAGTTTGCAGCTCGTCCTCATTCCGTCGACAGAATTCCATATTACGTCCAGAAAGCTATTCGATTGGCTACCTATGGACGCCCTGGTAAATTCAAAGACATTCAAAGTCCAAAGCCAAATGAACGCTTTGTGTTTTGGTACATCGTTTGAACCATGTGCTTTTTTTTCCAAATATATGGCAAATTTTTATATGAAGTTCAAGTAAAACCGTTATTCATCTTAATTTGAATATGTAGGTGCCAGTTACCTGGACTTTCCAGGAGACCTGCTGAACACAAGTACAGATGAATCTAGCATTAGCTTCACGTCCAAACTCCCGTCTCCACCGGTCACATTTGCTCCTGAGTCCGAAATTAAGGAGGCTTTGAAGCTACTCCAGGGTGCAAAGAGGCCGCTGGTGATTGTAGGCAAAGGAGCAGCGTACGCCAGGGCTGAGAAGAACGTCCAAGACCTCGTCAGACACTCCGATCTTCCTTTTCTACCAACTCCAATGGGCAAGGGTGTTGTGCCAGATGATCATCCTAACTGCATTTCACCCGCCCGCTCCCTTGCGCTGCAGAAGGCAGATGTAATCTTACTACTCGGCGCGAGACTCAATTGGATGATGCATTTTGGACAGGCACCGAGATTAAACCCTGATGTCAAGGTCATACAGGTAGGTTGGAAGTTGGAAGGCTAATCAACAGGATTTTGAGACTCGTTGCTCCGGACGTTAAATACAAGTTACAAAGAAATGATGACCTCTTGTCAAACAGGTCGACATTGAACCCGAAGAATTTCATAGTAGCAAGGACACGACTGTGAGCTTATGTGGAGATATCAATGCAGTTTCCGGTCAACTTCTCGAAGCCTTCCAAGATAGCAAGTGGTCATTTCCCAAGAACAGTGCTTGGTGGAGTGAGATGAATGCGAAAATAGAGACCAATCGGAAGACTGTCAACGTATGTTTTCCCTATTTACGAAAGTTAATGATGGACATTTTGAGCATAATCTGAATAATTTTTCATACATATATCAATTAGGCTATGATTGCCGATACCTCAGTTCCGCTCAATTACTACGCTGCCATCGGGGCAGTTCATAAGAGCATTCCTGACAATACCCTAATTGTCAACGAGGGAGCTAATACGATGGATATTGGACGAAACGTTCTGCTGAATCGCCTTCCACGTTCCAGACTCGATGCTGGTACGTACGGAACTATGGGAGTTGGACTCGGTTTTGCCACAGCCGCTGCTCTTTTCTGTGAGAACGAAGGCAACGGTCGTCGAACAGTAGGCGTCTTTGGAGACTCAGCTTTCGGTTTTTCAGGAATGGAAATTGAGACGTTGTTCAGGTGTGCCATGATGCATGATAGAATTCAGTTTTTAAGAATATTTAACGAACTCTATTATATGAAATACGGGCTTCGCATGGATGGTGGCTGTTAATTCACCGCTATGTTTTTCAGGTACAACCTACCAGTAATTGCTGTGATTATCAACAATAACGGAATTTATGGAGGCGTCGATGGAGAAACATGGAAAGACATCAGAGCAGGAGATCAGCACACGGCGCTCACGTAAACATTTAATTTGAAGCGCATCATATTACCCTCGCACATCAATGCTGATGTTGATTATGTGGGTCCATTTTTTTTCAGGAGTCCATCCAATTGTCTCACTCCACGATGTCGATATGAAAAAATGGCGGAGATGTGCGGTGGCCAAGGATTTTTCTGTGAAACCGTCGAGGAAATTCAAGTAGCCATGAAGAAGGCATTCGAGGTATTTCATGCAAAGACTAGTCATTTTCATCATCCCTCTAGTCACCAGTCAAGGTAGTAAAACCTAATTTCATTTTTCAGGAAACAACAAAGCCCACAATAATTAACGTCATGATCAATACGACTGCTCAGAGGAAGCAGCAAGACTTCGACTGGCTGACCAGAGCTAAAATATAAAATTACCTCACTTGCAGAACTGTGATATGATGATACATTTCAGACGTTGTTTAAAAAGTCAGAACTATTTTAATATGAATGAACCATGAATAACCATAGTCTTAAAATCTAAGTGCAGTGCACCCTCCACTCTCAACCTTAGTTGATCAAAACACAAAGTGCTCTACTTGTTGTTATGCCAAAAATCCGGTATGTTGATATTAAATGCCAAATGTCCAAACTTTGTTTTTTCTGACCTCTTTTTTGTTCAACGTTCGGTTAAAATTCCTCTTCAAATTCAATATGATAGAATAGTATATTTTTGAAGCATCTCATTTGTAAACTATAGTATATTTTAGTGAAGTGCTTCTATCCGTATGTCTAAATTCCTTGTAAAATGCTTCCCCCAACTTGTGTCCGGGTCTATCACCCAGCCCATTCTATTAGGATGTCCGGCCAGTAGAGCCAGTGGCGGTAACAGGGGTAAAAGTGGTAAATCTAGGCGTCGCCATTTGTTCGGAAAACTGAAACCTTTGAACAATGAGTTCAAAATTGTTCACCCAAATCTTGATCAATGCAAATCGGACATCGTTAAACGTCAGTCGGAATCTGTATTCGGCCTTCCATCCCTTAACTCGCGGGACTGCGAGAGGCGCGTCATTTTTGCTCAGAGTATGCTTCGGATCCTGGAAAAGAATCCAGACCTCCTCAACTCAATCCTGTTTTCGGACGAAGGAAACTTCTGGCCACAGAAGCCTGACATTTATATCGGGGGATCTGAGCATGGGAAGCTGAACAAGAAACGGTATAACAAGAAAAAGATCTATGCTGAATCACGACCGCTTCCCACGATTTGCTGGTGTGGCATTACTTCCAGTACTGTGATTGGACCCTACTTCTTCAATTCTCATGTCACAGGTTTGGGTTTTAAGTATGTTAGTTATGATTTTGGTAGTATTTGCACACTCAGAATCCAGCATTTCACAGGAATCTCGACCTCGACCATCGAATTACAAAGTCAGAGTTACCTAGTCCAATTTTTCCCGATTGCCAACTGGCAACAATCAACAAATTAGGAATACGACCAACCTTTTCACTTGAAATGTCAAGAAATCGTTGATGATGGCTGCACTACTTTCTAGAGATCATAAATCAGAAATATTATATATCCTCTTGCAGAACGATCCTACAAAACTATGATCCAGAAATTCATGATTCCTCAGCTTCGGAGTAAAAGCATCTTCGAGACTATTTGGTTTCAACAGGATGGGTAAGCCTTTAGAATATAAAATAACCGATAAAATTATTGTATGATTTGATTAGGCTGAAAATTAAGCCCATCAGCTAATGAATTATGAATATTTACCTGACAACAGTGCTCCGCCCCACCGAAGTGCTAAAGTTTTAGAATTTCTTCGACAAACATTTGGAGATCGCCTGATATCTTATGGGACAGGGACACCCATTGCATGGCCAGCTAAATCTCAAGACCTGACTCCACTGGACTACTTCCTCTGGGACCATCTGAAAACGAAACTGGAGGTCTATGTTCCCAATACACATGAGAACCTGCGAGAATGTATCTCCTTCGAATTGGATAGTATTGATCCCGAACTTCTGCACCATTTTGTCCGTGACCAGTTCCAGGACCGCTTGCTCAAATGTGTCGAAGCCAACGGTCAACGTTTCAACTTGGAATGAACATAACTTTCGTGGTATAAAGCTGGGTCATTGAGGTTCAACTACTCCTTGTTTCTGCCACAGATTCTTTAATTTTCGGAAATAAATTCGTAGTAATAATTTCTTTTCTTTTGGGGTAAAATTGTGTCTGATAGCCTCAGTAAGTGTCAATTTCTATTAAAATATATTCTGTCCTTCTGAATGTATCGACTCACGGCTTCACGTATGGCCTTGTTTCTATTCCTAGATCTCCGACTTTCATTCGAATGTCTAACTCCAATTGGTTTAGTTAGATTTGAATAAGGGCTTCTTCTTAGCTGCTTTCTGGATTTGAATGTGTCTGTCTATAGTTTTTGAATTAAAATTGAAGAAGCTCCTCCACCTCCGTTGCAGATAGAACCAACGCCATATTCTCCAGACTTCAAGGCATGACACAAATGGGTGACGAGCCTGGCACCAGACATTCTACAAATATTAGAGTTCATGTTTCAATGAAAATTACAACGAGCTGAATGATCAATTGGAATACGAAACGATGCTGATAAGGGAGATTCAAGTTTGACAAACAACAGACCAAAACCTACCCAATTGGATGACCCAGAGACACAGCTCCACCATGAACATTGACCTTGCTAGGATCCAAATCCATTAACTTTATATTGGCCAGGACGACAACACTGAAGGCCTCGTTGATTTCCCAGAGAGCAATCTGATCCTTGCTGATTCCGTATTTCTCAAGTAGCTGGAATTACAGATTCAAAGTGAACAAATATACAAATAACATAAGTTTTAGTACATATCTAAAGGTTTACGATTAATGTTGAGAATTGATGTACTAAGCCGTACTTTTGGCATAGCAAATGCAGGTGCAATTGGAAAGTCAATTGGATCCGTTGCTGCATCATAGTAGCCCACTATCCTGGCAATTGGTTTAGTGCTGAAGCTGCTGGACACTCGATCACTTGCCAAAACGAGGGCTGAGGCTCCGTCATTCAGCGTTGAGGCATTGCCAGCAGTAACTGTCCCACCATCCTTCTACATTTGTTGAAATTGATACTGATTGAATATTTGCCACAATTATATCACAAATCACAATCTGAAATCAATTGAAATTCCAGACGCTACACATACTGTATACTACATTTTTCTTACCTGGAAAACCGTATTGAGTTTCGTGAACTTGGAAAAGTCAACACGCTTGTACTCTTCATCTTCAGTGACCACAATATCTGGTTTCCCCTTCTTTTGTGGAATCGAAACTGGTATTAGCTCCGCCTTAAATGCGCCTTCTGCATGACCCTTGGCACTTCGCTTGTAACTGTTCATTCCATATTCATCTTGTGCCTCCCGCGAAATACTTAATTTCTTGGCCGTATTTTCTCCACACACTCCCATGTGAATTTTGTTGTAAACGTCTGTCAGCCCATCGAAAACAATTCCATCCTGAAATTGAAGCACATAAGCGGGTATTACCACCTTGTATCATTTCAAAATGCACTATACCACAGCGGGATCCTGAATAATTGAACTTCAATCTAATACACTTACAATAAGTTGTACTCCTCCGTAGGGCGACTCTCCTCTCCGCATGTAATATGGTACATTGGACATTGACTCCATTCCTCCAGCAACCATGATATCTTGGTCACCACACTTTAAATTCTGAGCAGCTTGCATTACAGCTTTCATACCAGAAGCACAAACTTTATTCACAGTGGTGCACGGTGTTGTATTGGATAGGCCTTTTCAAAGAGATTAAGAGCAAAACAATACAAGTACATTAGTAATTGAAGTACAACTATACCCATACAAATGTGACTGGGTACGTACCTGCAAAGAGAGTAGCCTGTCGAGCCGGGGCCTGTCCAGCCCCGCCTTGACAAACGTTTCCCATGTAAACCTCTTGAACCTGATTCGGGTCAATCCCACTTTTGGCTACAGCCGCCTGAAAAATATAGTATATATTTTCATTATTATGCTATGTTGTACGTAGCACATACAAGATAATATTTGGCATGCACAATCAAAAATTCAAACTCAGAACAACGTTCAAGAAAATTCGATTGAACCAGGGGTAATTATGGTTGGATTGGATCAAAATCAAAGGCGGGTTCGAAAAATTTCTTCGTCTTCCCTTGACCTTTACGACGAAATGATCTTAACAAAAGTTGGTGTACTCATCGAGATCAGCAACTTTTGTTCAAAGAACCTTTCTTCAAAGTCAAAAATGCTTGGTTCAGGTCATAGGTCCGTTCTAAGGTGACCAACTTTAACTTTAACATGACCTATGAATTGAACCAAGCACTCTTCAGAATTCAAACAAAAGTTGATTATCTCGATAAGTACAAAGTACAACAACTTTTGTTAGGGCCAGTTTGTCTCAGCAACGGTCAAGGCAAGGGCAAGGGTCACAAGGTTCTCTTCTCTACCAACCTCCTCCCGAGAAAAGACCTAGTTTTTCGCAGCGGCCCTTCCTTTGGTCTAATCCACAAAAATTCGCAGTTGATATTTTGTATTTGATATAAGTCATGAGTAATACTCACCTTAATGGCAACAGCACCCAGCTGCGGTGCCGTGAGAGCGGACAGGGTGCTTCGGAATGACCCGATTGGTGTCCTTACCGCACTGTACACCAGAACCTCTCCACCACCAGCGCTGGTAACCTTCTGGGCGGTCGGCGAGTTTGTGGAAAGTGAAAGCCATTGTCGGACTCCTTCTCGTCTCAATATACCTAACCTGGAAAGTAGCATTTTCACTTGCTGTTTGACACTAGAAGGAACCTGGAAGTGGAAGTTTTTAGCTTTGACCTCTACTCAAGTAACTTCAAATGAAAAGCTTCTTTCAACGTTGAACGGATGATATGGTAGATTTGAGATTCCACTCCGCTGCTGCCGCTACTTGCACCACTGAACCGACTGTATCGACATCAGCCACTGACTAGGACTAGACTGACTAACTGATGATGATGAATATATTATAAATGTACATCAAATGCTAAGTTCCATCGATAACACGATACAGAAAGGTGCGAAATAATGAGGTCTAATAAAATGTAGGATGGTTGACGATGACGACTGGCGCTCTTCAAGATTCAAACAGGTTCTCAATATCTCTCACTCTCAACTCAAACTTCTAATCTAAATCTGCAAAGCGTAACAGTATAATCCAAGATTATGGAACAATTAACACGTGGATATGTTGTCACATCGAATTGGCTAAAAATATTCATAGAGTTGAAGTCGACTTCAGTATTTAAGTTTGCTGTCTTCTAATGTTTTCATATTGAATAGTCTAGTGCGTGCGCTACAGAAGTACCTAGTGTAAAACACAACCACTATTGTTTCATTCCACAAAAAGTATGAACGCGATCGATTTTGTGTGTTGTTTTTGAAAAATGTAACAAGTAAGTTGGAAAATTCGAAAATTAGGTTTTGTAAACCCGAAAGTTGTATTATACTATTCATCTAATTCAACATCTGTAAACAACAAATTTTGTTCTAAGATTTCGAAATCGTGGGTTGGAATTGGAAGTCGAACCTAGCCACTACCTGGGTACTATTTTGAAACCATTTAACCCGCTATCTAAGTACAACTTTTTCATCTTTTCTTCAGGTGGCCCACCCAAGAGGGTACCAACGGTTTCCCCGTAGTTGGTATTCAATGGAAAAGTGTACTTTCATGTCAAACAGGTTACACTGTTTGACTCGCCATTAATATTGACATCTTTCTCTATTACAGATATAAATACAAGCTAGCCCACTTGCTAGCCCAACATCTTGCAAGGTAGACAGATAATGGCAGATGGAGATGGCCCGTATATTTGACATTTGACACCTAATAAGATTAAGATTCCGTCTCAAACTACGAAATATCGAATCTACCTCTAGTAAATAGTAGATCAGATTCTCATTTATCATCTCAGGCGAACCCATTTTAACTCCTGTGTGTCAGTACAATAATAAATGTATGTACAAGTAAAAAAAAATAATGAACGCAATCTATATCAATATTCGAAACGTCAGCTATCAGCTATCTGACCCCCGACCGACGCGACCGGAACACTCATCATTTTCCCAAGGAAGAACACATAGGTACATTCTTGGTGAAAAACGAAAGGGAGGAAAAAGCTGTTTAATTTGTTACGAAAGAACAAGGTGTTAAATTGCAAATGAAATATGTGCCTTAGACGAAATTTATTTGCGGATCTATCCGTTTCATGTCATTCTGAACTGAATCGGTTAGACCGTTTTCAAAAAATTAAATTTAAAAAAAAACTTGGGTCTTAAAATCAATAGTATCAAAAACCCAAAATTGTGGAAAGAAAATTTTCAAAAAGAGAAATGGTCTCAAACGACTCTCTCATCAGAATGAACCGAAACGGATGGATTTGCAATTTTGTGTCGTTTCGTTTTTTACATAATGTATTTCCCTTGCCCATGCTCACAGCAAAAACATTTCGCAGCGTTTTTCTAAAACTCAAACCGACATTGTATAACTGACACGCGAAAATTTACAATTCGACAAATTATCTGAAGGTTAATTTGAAAAACCTTAGTAATCTGTGTAATGCGTCAAATGCATAAGCATGCAAATACACAGATAACTATTATTAAGCTACATAGAGATTTCTGTGAATCTCTTATCTCCGGTACAGACACTTCGCACAGCAGCGCTATGCCACTCACTTAGATTGGGAGCTCCCATAAATAATTAGATGATTCATATTATCTTATATTCAGCATTCCTAATCAATCCCAATCTCACTTGCAGCAAAATGCGAATTCTAACTATTAAAAGCAGTAGTGGTGTACTGTAGTATGTACATAGTTGTAGTAGTATGTAGTAAGTGCAAGTGCACTGATGAACAGTGCAGTGCTGCCAGCCAAGCCAATGCCAATTTACAGTGGAGCGGAAAGTTGATTCATTTCATGTTGCATGGGGGACAAGTGAGAAGGGAGAGGAGAACCATGATGGCTTCGGGCCGTATTGAATTTTTAGAAGCTGCTAGGACTAGGAGGGACTACGAACGAACTGCTACGAACAGAAGTAAAAAGGCAGCAGAAGCAGCACACAGATTCATTATAATTTATAATAATTATTATGTAGCATGAAGCATGGCATGCAAATGGTATGAGTTGGTCTGGTATGAATGTGTGTGTGTGTGAAGTGAAGCAGGATGTTGGGGACTTGTTGGGATGATGGGATGGGGATGGGAATGGGAGGTACGAGGTACCTTGTAAAATGTAAATGCATCATTCTGAATCCCCTGTTGTTTGTGTAGAGTGAGTGGAACAGTTTCCTTGGGCAAAGTTGTGGTGGAAGATTTCTGGTGATATCACATTGAACATTGAATTGAAATACGTGGAAGCGTCAGCAGCAGTTTGCCTTGCCTTTTGTGAACGAACGGAGCATACCATATCGAGTTCGAGTGGACTCTTCTGGCCTGGTATGTGCGATGTGAGCTGAACACTGAACACAAACACAGAGCAGAGCATTTGCTGTTGCTAAGTTTTGCTTGGATTAGTTGTGGTGTGGGTGGTTTTAGTTATAATTTAATTACAAATTCAACTTAACATTCGCTATAAGATGATGGACCAGCATCTGTAGGACCACTGCACAGTCAACAGTATATTTCAGTAACGGTCTAGTATTATTCAAATACAAAATAAGTAAGAGATAAGAGAGGAAGATAGGAAAATGGGACTCGAACAACTTAGGTAAGCTTTACCACAAATCTAAACATACTTAACATGCAATTTTGGAATTTGCTTTGCTTGTTCTTGATGATGTGTGTATATTGACATTAATGAAATCCGATATCTTGAAAATGTTAAAATTATAAGCATTTCGTATGGTGTGTATGGCGCGGCGTCCAGGTGCATTGTATTGCCTCACAACTCGATCTGTCTCAGTGCAGATTGCAGATAAGAGATAAGATAATTATTGTCGCAATACCAGTCTCAACGCAAACCAACGCGCGCACCTACTGTTACAGGTTGCAGGTACATAGAGCTAGGTGGGTGGGTACGAGCAGAACAGAACAGAATGATGAATGAGCGAACGATAAGTTATGGTTGTTCACCTCCACGAGGGCGCCACGCGCCACCCATCCAACCCAAATATCATTGATTGTCCACTAAGTACTATTTCTTCTCGTTCAATTTTAGACCAAAAGGTCTTATGAGATGGTCCTGTCTGTCCGTCCGTCTGTCTTGTCTGTCTGTCTGTCAGATACTTTTTGGAAGCGCAGCGCAAGTCACGTATGTAACATCGTATCAGCGGAAGCTTAATAACTGCTTCAGCTTAGCAGCCGAGCTTCTATATGTAAACAGGGTTAAAAACCTTGCGAACTTTTGCAAAGTCTGCC
>JAQFYU010003220.1:0-10334 GCA_034694905.1 Ceratophysella granulata | reverse complement strand
TTGGCTTCCCATTTCAAAACGTTACAGACAGACGGACAGACAGACAGGGCAATTGTATAAGCCCAACAGAGGTTGGTCTAATAAACACCCAAAAAAATATCTAGATATTGGAGCGTTATCGAACTAATCAACCGTAACATTTGATTTATAGCATAAATTACTAAGCTTACCGCCACAGTAATTCTAGTTGCTGAGCTGCAGAGTACATACATTGCCGTCCCATAAAAACAAATCCCAGTAAATTGATAAATTAAGCTATCCTGTAGCCCGTATTTCAAAATAACGAAAATAGTGTAGAGCGTATTGACGAAATAAACGCCCAAACTAAACATTGTAAGCATGAGCTCAGTTGCAAATGTCGAATTAAAATTGGACACAGCATCTTCCATCAATTTAAATTGCTTCAAAAATTTAGCACGGGTAAAATTTGCATGTGACAGTTGAGAGAATCCAAAAACAAACAAGTCCATGAAATGAGCGAACCATAGAGCCTTTGCAATCATGTTCATGACATGCATGTACCAGAGTGCAAGTCCCAAATCAAACAGGATCACGTGATGCAGTGGAAACACGGGTAGCAACCGTTGCAGCTCAATTATAAAAATTGATCCTGCATTAATCACACTTATTCCTGCAACCAATGCCACTAAAATCCCTTTTTTCCAAGTATTCAACTTCAATTCCTTCTTGAATCTCAGTTTCCCAATCTCCGATTCGGAATGAAGAATTTCTTCAAGAATTTCCTGGAAACTATTCCAAAGTAGAATAATTTCCTTCCTGTAAATCACTGAACTAATTCGAATACAGAGTTGACAGATGAATGTCGTTTTTCCAAGAATTACATTCCCAATTTGATCTGTTTCTGAAGTTGCACCGCGATACAACTGCTTGAACTCAGTTCCGGAAATGGAGAAGTAGAGTATCCAGAGTGAAGCAGTTGTTGACTGAGAGATGACCATCAAGACAGGAAGGCTCAACCATCTGAACCTAAGCTTGTTCTTCGTGTCCAATGAAAATGGACAGAAACCCATGAATTGGGCGATAAATGTCACTGCACGCCCATTTTTGCTAAACAGTTTCTCGAAATCGATGATATTCTTCATCAACATTCGACTGGTAGCACTAACCGGTTCTAGAGCTATCATTTTTGTGCTTGAATTCAATTATAAATTAATTATTAAAGGTTAATCAAGATCTTCAGCCGTATATATTCGCCGGTTTGGACACTGCCTTAACACAACACGATATCCTTCCAGTGACGGCCCCAAGCGTGAAATACGAGCCTCGATTGTCGTGTCATACCTATTTATTTGCTTTATGATTAATTTCCCACAGATAATAAATATTGTCAACACTCAAGGCACATTAACTTTATTTTCTTTCGACTCGATCGATCACCATGGACATCTAATTTCGTAATTTATAGGCACTAGGCACACATTATGTACTAATTTCATAATCAATATTCAATCGTCTGTGTGTATTTACTAGAGGAATAAAATGATATGATGCGCTATTAATAATTTCGACTTTAATCTTTAATATTATGAATTACACTATTATTTAGGTTACACATTATACATACAGAAGCTGAAATACCTAAATTTTCCCCATCCAAATCATTTCTGTTTAACTTACTACATTTATTTGATCGACTTCGAAATGCTAGATTACAGCTCTTTGTGCATTGTCAATTGTCACGTTGTGGACCATAACCAGATTCCAGATTATATGTTGCGAGGTCAATTTTCCTGGCTAATTTTAACGGGGGACAGTGATCCGGGTCAAGTTTAGTTTTACACTAAAAGCCGGCATTTGTAATTTCATCATTTGTCTTCTTCAACCCGGAACTGGAGCAGCACGAGCATATACGTCAAAACCGCTGCAATTAACTGTTTAAAACAAAAATAAAATATCAACCCTGTTATCAATCCCACGCATAACACGTTTAGTAATTTTTCAAACAGCTTACAGAAGTCAGTAGTTGGCGATCAAGAACGTAAAACTTCCCTGGTTTAATCACCGGTGGCAAATTGATAGCTTTCAACAGAAATGATTGGACCTGAGAAAAAAAACAAGCAGTTTGATCTCATATCACGTATCAAGGGATGACGTGAAAATATTTAAGCTTTGAACTCTGTAGGTCACCAACCTGAGCTCTGCCTTGATCATCCAGCATTTGACCATCCATTTGTTCATCATGGAACAAAATTGCCGTATTTTGGGCCTATTTTGGAAATAATTACTCACTTTGTAGTGTATCCATGAATTGAATGCCGTTAATACCAAATGTACAGGGTGGTCTACCTGGTGAACTAATTCGGTTCCAGCGCTGCAAAGCATGAAGATCCCCAAACCGTTCACAATGAATCCAGCCACAGGATAAGGGTACGGGATGCTTTGAGTGTTTTGAGTGTCATAATATTTCAAACTGGCGGTGGCTGCATACAACTTGGTAATAAAATTCGTTCCCAGTGAGAGTAGCGTAATATTCAATTCAGTAGAAAATACTGAATTAATTGTTTTCACCAAATCTTCGAGTGACTTGTACCGTTGAACAAATACACTTCTGTCCCAATGTGTCCTGTTCAATGACAATCCTGAAAATCCGATTCCGATCAAGTCGATGAAATAAACGTAGAACAGAGCCTTTGAAACAATCATAACGGTGTGCAGATTGAATAGAACTACTCCACAAGTGAACAGAACAGCGTACGGAAGCGGAAACACTTTTAACGCAGGATTTTCGTCTAATCCTGAATATCCAAAAACGTGGAACAAGACCAAGATGTACACGATGCCGATTGCAATTCTAATTCTCCACAATTTATGTTTTAATTCTCGTTCCATGTGGATTTTACCAGATTGTGTTCCGGAGTCGAAGATTTCTACACATTCTGAATGCATTCTATTCCAGAGATGAAGGATGTCATCTCTATAAATTAGTACTGGAATCACACGAAGATACAATTGAACTAAGAAGGTGAAAGCGGCTGTGAGAGCATAGCCAAATCTGTCGGTTGACTTGAGGGAACCGTATACTTCGTTAAAGTCACTGGAACGAGCCAAACCGTAGGATATCCAAGAAATGGCACCCGTCGTGTGGAAAATTGTCATTATGGTCGGGAAGCTGATTAGCTTAAAACTGAGCCTATTGTTCGAATTCACCGTAAATGGACAGAAACCCTGAAACTGAGCCGAAAACACTGCTGCCCGCACATTTTGATTCAACAATATTTCAAATTTTGATTTCTTTGGTTTGGATTTTGGGCTGAGCCCAGCCGAATAGTTTATAGGAATCATGGTAAAAATCCAACTGAGAGGTTAGCTTTCTTGATGTATTGGAATATTGATTTATATTTTGGGAACTTTAGTTTGTGATAAATACAATCGGATAAGTGGAGCATGAGAAATGTTAATCGTGTAATTCGATGGAACTGTGTCAACATAACTTTCATTAGACATATAGTGTTTGCCCAAGGCGTCTGGGCTTTCAGCATTATCATGTTTACGTTAATTGCCTCTGTATCTTTTGCTCGATTGTATATTATGATTACCTAATTCCTAATTCCTATATTACCTAATTTATTGGAGACGGAGAATATTCAATTCCACTCATGTTGAACAACCTTTAAAGATTTTCTCCAAAGTAAGTGAAAGCAACCTTCACTCTGGGCTCGGAATACGCAACTAAATTCGGACCATTTTAATGAATGAATTTCGAAAACACAATGTTACGAAATATAATGGCTGGGCAGCGATGAACAGCTGTAATGATAAAAATTCAAATGGTTTGCATTTTTGTCATTAAGTATCGTTAAATATTCAATACTCGCAATCATATTCGAACATCTGGGTCCATCTTCGAAACATGTTGAGCGATATGCATGCGAACGCCAAATAACAAACAAATTTCTTTTTAAAACGCTTGGACCAGTCAAGCAATGAACGGAAATTTTGCAAATCATTTGTTTAAAAGAAACATTTCCTGTATTTATGGAATTTTGTGTTGGCAAATGTCAACACAATTTAGCATAGAACATTTTGCCAAACAAACTTGCAAAAAGACGTATCTGGCATTATTGACTCAAACGGATTCTCGAATACCCAATATCCAACATTATCCACTAAATTCACTTACTAGCATATTGTTAAGGCTTGGACGGATTTCCGGATAATTATCCGGATATTTGGAGTCAATATCCCTCTAAATCCTTTATCCGGATACTCAAATTCCAGTCCGGATTCTGGATAGCTATTCCCTAGCTGCGACCGGTCAGATAAGCTAACTCGAGCAACGAACGGAAATGTTACATATAATTGTAAATATTTTCTGTACAAAAGAAAAGGAATTTGGGTTTACAATTAGCCAACACAGTTTAGCATTTGAAGATACGATTGATTCAAAGGACTATATATTTATATTTAACTTAAATGCCAAACGATAAATGCTTTATTTCTTTATAGAATTCCGTATTAGTAAATCTCTTTAAAAGTTCAGTTTCTAAACTCGTTCCTCCTTATCCTGTTTAAAATATTCTAAAATCTTGATTTTCATTCAGATGGTGCGAGTCCTCTGCCTTTATTCATTTGATTGAACTGAAATTGAAGCAGCACTATGAGGTAAGTTGTAAGAGTTCCGACAACCTAAAATAGGCAACTAATGTCATTTTTAATTGTATGTAAAATTTAGATGGATTACTAAGTGACTCACTGTTGTTGTCAGCTTCCGATTAATATCCAAATAACCACATGCTGTAACAAAACTTGGCTCGATACACAGTTTCGCCATGCACATCACAATGTTCGGATTTAGTGAAGAATTACAACTCTTTCCGATTGCAATAACGGATTTTCTGCAAATATTGGTCTAGAAAACGATTCGAGACGTATTAAAAGCCTGTTACTATAAATTCTAATATGTTTCATGATTTAGCATCTCACCGACTTCTGAAGATGCTCCCCAGCATGACAAATGACCAGAAGCCAACCAGCATATGCCAGAATAGCTGCAACCGCAAGGAAATCATGATCATCTGAAGTAGTAATCTCGTTAAACACGTTTATCAGAGTGCAAATCAGCATTGCCAATATTTCCACGATCAAGTAAATCCCATAAATTCCGCTAAGTTTCCGCGTCAGCTCGACAAGCTCTTCATACAGTTTCAGAATAATCCATCAAAAATTGGTCCGTGGATGTATTAGGATTCTCGTAGGTCAATTCGGTTAGCCCTTTATAACTATTTTGAAGGATAGCACAGAAGAAGAGGAAGGTCAGTGAATGCAATACATGGGAAGAAATGACTCCACCAAACACGAAATTGAACACAATTCCTGCCACGTAAAATGCGTCATCGTTCCATTCGTAGTAGGCATCCAAATACTCGTCAAAGAACCTCCAGTTCATGAATCCATACCAGAGGAGATACAGAACCCAGGCTACACATGACAAGCGGGTGAAAAGTCGGATTGAAGCGTATTGCTTCGCTTGTCCGTTCCGTGCTAAGAATTCCACAATTTCTTGAAGCTTATTCCAAAATCTTACGATTCGTGGAACCATGTACGGAACGAGGAGAAGGGCGAGAAGAGCTGCAGCGAATTGTCCGACGGAGAAAGCCATTTCCGAGATAAATTCCAATGTGCTTCCGTAGAGCGAGCCTTCAACGAATTCGAAAAATGGGGTAAACATTGCTGTTTCAGCCACGAAGCCAACTGTGAAAAGGAAGCTGTACAAGGTTCGTAGGCTGAACCATTTGAAAAACATTGTTCCATCTGATTTCAAATGTGCTGGAAACATGCCCATCCACTTGATAACTCGGTAGTATGGTCCGAAGCATGTAGTTAGGACGAGATGTGGCTCGATCCTTTCGATTGCTCGTTGTTTTTGTGGAGTTGCGGGTATGGAATTGAGTGTATCCATAATATTACCGCTGATTGTGCCAATTTTTCGTGAACGACGGAAGAAGAACATTGCTGATTCTGGAAAATTAATACTTAGAATTTTGGAATTGCTTCTCGGCTCACAGCGCCAAAAATGTAAATTTTGTAGAAGTGAAAACAACTTTCTCCAGGTCGAATGTATGACTGATTTGGGATGTTTTGATGATTAACTTTAGCACAAACTTTTTTGTCCTTCATTTTGCGATTACAATATATTTCCATATGTCATTTCCATTGATAGAAACACAGCACGGTTTTCCTGTTCCGAAGTCATGCTCTAACATAAGTTTCCACTTAGTATATCTATCCGCAGAAGGTTCGCCGTTCGCCGACGACTGAAGGTCGAACATTTTGAAAAAATATACACGAGTTGCATGCCAAGGATAAAGCGTGTGGCTCGATGCGTCGGTAATCCAGAGCGTCATTTTCGCGGAATACAACGCCGATTCGAAAATGCCAGCTTGCCAAATAAAAAGAAAATAACTCCAGTGAAATACATTAATTTACGCAACACACAACAACGTCTTCTAAATATGAATGATAGTAGGGTCACATTTTTATTTTTGCACTATCCCATCACCTGAATTTTACGGGTACATTTTTATACATAGTTTAAAATATACTATTTGACCAACGGCAAACTACACTTTGTTTTCAAAATTTGAGAGTTGTCCTGTGTGAACGTTTTGCACGTTTTGTGTTTTGATGTCAACGTCTCGAAATTGAAGTAGTACCAGAATGCACGTTAAAATCTGACCCATTAGCTGAAACGAAAAAGTATTAAAGACACAATATTAATTCTCATACAGTATACTTCGTAGAAGGTTACATTGAACAACTTTATGTAACCACTTGGCTTCCAAGACTTTCCAAGAATGAAATTACACGGAATTTGAAACCAAAACTATAGCTATCAAGTTTATTACCGTTACAACCAGCCTGCGATTCACCACGAAGTAGTTCCCAGGGCTGATTTCCGATGGCATATTTGTCGCTTTGATTAGAAATGATCCAACCTAAATAAAACAATTGTAATGAACCCAGAGTTAGCCACAAGATATTAAAAAATCTAGGCGAGCTCCGCTGTTTGCGGACTCGCCATTCTAAATGGTCACCATATTTTTTTTACTACAAAACAAACCAAAATTCAGTTCTTTAACATTCATAGATATCAAAGGTGCACAGCACACACCTGGACCTGTTGTAACAAATTATTCGCATACAGCATGTTGTCCTCTTGAAATCGGGCTGCGGCTTGTAGAGCCTATTTAAAAATTTAAAATTGTGAATATTTGAGGAAGAATGAATATAAAATTTTGAAAATTACATCTAATGAATTTTTAAAATACACATTGTGCTGTGCATGCATGTTGTGTACCTCTTGAGCAACACGAGCTCCGGAACTGCACAAGTGACAAAGCGTTAAGCCGAGAACGGATAAACCCGGCCCAGTACTATAAATATAGTGAGTGTCCCGTATTCCGTATTTCCATTCAGTACTGACTGCATAAATCATATTTATCAAATGTATCCCGAGTGATACGACAGTCAACGTCAGCTCCGCCGAAAAAGTAGCATTAAACCGTGACACAAGATCTTGGAGCGCTTTGTACTGACGAAAAAAATCATTCTGATTCCCATAAACATTAAGTTTGTTGGAACGAAGTGCTGAAAATCCAATTCCAATCAAGTCCATGATGTGGACATACCAAAACGTTTTCATTACGTGGAAGGTCATGTGAGCGTTCCAAACGAAGAATCCCAACGGATACAATATAGAGACTTGCCAATATGGTTTGATGGACTCCGAACTCAATACATATGACTGCGAAATGACAAAAATTACGTGGATCACGAAAATCAAGATATTCATCCGTCTAGCCTTCGGTTTCAGTTCCCGTTCAAAAATTGTTCTCGTTTCTGGAGATCCAAGTGCGTAGATTTCTGTGCAGATTGACTGAATTTCATTCCAGAGCTTGACAACCCTCTTTCTGTGCAGAATTCCAATGACCCTCAAGTACAATTGGCAGTAGTAGGTGACAGTGATAACTGTGAAGTAACTTTTTCTGTCTGTTTCCGTCACGGACTTCAACCCTTCAAATTCCGCTAAGATTTTCCATTGGGTGTAAAAGTATAAGATGCAGCAGTGGATGAGTGCTATTTGAAAAGCAGTCATGAAGACAGGAAGGCTGATCCACTTGAATCTCATCACGTTATTTGAATTAATCAAATATGGACAAAAACCCATGAATTGGGCTGCAAAAATTATGGAAAATCCGCTTTTTCGTACAAGTTTTTCAAAATTATTGGATTCCTGCTTAATAGTCGCCATGATTCTAATGCTCACAGGTTTCTCCTTTGCGCTCTCTCTTCCAAGTTTGAATCCGTGTAAGGGCATTGCAGATGCTTTCACCAGGTGATTCGAAATTCGAAGCTCAATTACGACTACAAATTAGAACGCTTCCATCCATAGCCATAAGCAACACTAATTCTGAGTGCTGAATGGCAGCTCAAGGCCACATCGTCTGCGGCACACGATTTACGACAGAAAGGCTTTTAAACTCTTAGCATTGTATTCATAATGCAAATTCTAGATCGGTTTTGAAAATCTTGTAAATTGTTAATGTTGCAATTAACGCCGAATGTTTGTGCAGCGTGCAGCATGCAAGAGCCATTTCTTACATGTTACACTTACATTACATTTCACTGCAGCTTATTGTACAACTGTGTTTGTATTGTAATGGGCAGCCCCGCAGGTGTCACACTGACAGATGTCGAACCCGTCAAAAATTGGGCACATGTCAAATCAGAAACCTTGATTTTCAGAATCTACAAGAGGGGCCAAAACTTGTTTATATCGAAGACTAATGATATTGAACATACATAGATTCTACAACACATATCGTAAAGACAAAACTTACTCTTCTACATTCTGTGAAACCACCCTGAGTAAAACCAAGATTTCGGGTGTGACAATGAATACAATGCATGTTTGACATCTGGAAGTATGCATTCCTATGGCAAGTCTTGAAATATTTAACTTGATAGGATAGGTGAGTTCTACAATTATAATCCTATGAATATGTGACAAGCGATTTATCATAAGAATCAGTAACACATTTCCACCGTGGAGCTAAATAATAAGACTGCATTAGCGAATATTGAGCGTAGAAAGTTAATTGATTTTGCATCAATCTGGTGGAGTGTAGTGAATAGTAAAGTGCTAAAAACGACGTTTGCTGAACAACTTTATGAATATACAATTTCTAGGTAGCCAGAAAAAATTTGTATTTAAAGTAGTTGTGCCCTTCAGCTTGGACTGCATTGACGAGTTAAAAGGTGTTCAATAATTAAGCTATTAAGCATTCTTTTTTAAGACATTTTTTGTATTTCGATGTGTTCATTTAATTGAATTTAAGCTGAAGTAGGACGATGAAGTAAGTGGTAATGGCTCCAATAGCCTATAGAATTAAGAATAATTTACATTAATTTCACTGGAATTAAGGGAATACAATCGTTGTGCACTTAGTGTATTAATCAATTCAATAGTGAGCTTCACATTAATATGCACAGGTAGCCGCAGCCAGTTAAGTTTACGTTGTGTAAGTTAAGTTCGACGATATTTGTTTGTGTTCGCAAGTTTGCGACTTACGCTTTACGCGTCCAAACATATGGACTCGAATGGGGTACTGTGAGAATTTTTGTGTTCACTTTCACTGGAACCGCAATACTTCAAACCTTACCAAGCCTCTTCACACACGCAGACAGCCGAACTACACCACCGAGCCTCAGCCTAGCCGGCGGCAGACAAAACAAAACACAACAGTTGACAGTCACAGGTCACAGTCACAGGTCACAGTCACGTCACAGGTCACAGTCAAGCAACTATACATAGTGGCAAGTATTAATAAGTGACAGACAACAGACAAAGACACAGAAGTAAACGTTAGCCCCAATAAGTTGTCATCGTCGTCATCACACATTTCAGGACACCGGGCGGGAAGTAAACATGTAAGTTACTTTCTAGTTATATTGTATATATTGTATATGTAGTTATATGTGATTAATTGTAATTCACTTCAACCGATGTCTGATGTGAAAGTATTTTAATAGTGAAAGGAAAGTCAATATCTTACTGTCACATTCACATTCCACTCAATGCATACCATCCAAAGCTCAAATACAAAATATGGGCTTTGGGCTAGTATATTTTTCCATAAGATGTAAGACATAAGAGAAATACTTCCGTTCCCGTGATCTTTTGCTTATTAAGCGCTTCCACTTCCACGGCACGGCGACAGAAATTATTTTGAGAAGAGCATACATGGAAAATCTGACATAAGCGCATAAGGCGCTTAGGAGAAGAAAAGGGAGGGGAAAGAGAAAAAAGAGAA
>JAQFYU010003219.1:0-10336 GCA_034694905.1 Ceratophysella granulata | reverse complement strand
AACAGAAAGCAGGGCTAAGCATACAATAAACCTAATCCCAATGGCACACTCCTCTCCTTATGCCACACCACACACACCACTTTCACTCTAATAATGTAACCTTAACTTTCTCTTTGGTTTTGGTCAAATAGGTCTTCAAAGGAGAAACCTTTCACCCCTTGGCCACATTGAGTAAGAATGTGCCAATTCTCACGTGTAGTGGCCTCACTAAAAGGTTAGTGACACGAAACACGTGTTCTTTATTATTTATCTTCATGCTCGTGCAATTCATTAATTTTGTGATGTTTGTTGAATTTACAGATTTCTCGTACCTGGTTGGCGAATGGGCTGGATTTTAATTCATGATAGGAGCAATGCCTTTTCCCATGAGGTATTATTCAGATTTTTTAAATTTTAGTTTAAATGTGCCAATTTAAAAAATATGTTTAAACAGGTTCGAAATGGGTTACTATCCATTAGTCAGAGAATTATTGGGAGTAACACGTTGATTCAAGGCGCACTTTCGGATATTCTGGAGAATACTCCAATTTCTTTCTTTGATGACACAATTGCTCAAGTTCAAGTGAGTTATGAAAAAGTAGCTTTATTAAATCCGTCCGACATTGGATAAATTGGCGCCAATTTGCTGCATTTTAGCGCCTCAAAAAATAATCCCCCATATATAATTGAATGTACAAATATTTAGGAAAACGCCAATTTGGCATTCGAGAGGCTTCAACTTTGCGCCGGTCTGCATCCGGTCAAACCCAAAGGAGCCATGTATATCATGGTATGTACAATCAAAAGCAAGCACTTTTAGATATTTAAAAAATAGCACTTTGAATGTTGAACTAAAATTTGTAAATTGTAATGACAGGTTGGCATTGAAATGGCTCGTTTCCCTGAATTCGCCACTGAATTCCAATTTGTTGAATCGCTCATTTCTGAGCAATCCGTCTTCTGTCTTCCTGGAAAGGTTCGTAGACCCTAATTAATCAACTAGTTGACTAAAATTTAACAAATTCGAAGTTTTTACTATTATATTATATTTAAACCCATAATTTTACCTTCCCAGTGCTTCGAATACGCCGACTACTTCCGAATTGTGCTCACAGTGCCCAAGGAACAACTGATTATTGCACTGGACCGAATCATGGAATATTGCGATGATCATTACGTTGAACGGAAAATTACAACACATTCCATTGTACAAGTTGGAGGTGAGCAGGTTCAGATTGAACATGGCATTCCAAACTATCGTCAAACGGGCGGGCTCGCTAAAACGTAAAAAACCGGGGAAATTGTCCTCGAAAAAAATATTAAAAATAGCCATGTGTATATAATTTAATATCATATGAATTATGCAAAATTAAATTATATGCAAATTGGCTGAAATTGACAATAGCCCAACCTCGAAGCATAAATTCCAACCAATATGGAAATACATATACGCCATGCCCAAATCACTGTGTACGTACATTCCATGTAAAAAATGCAATTTTTAGCGGCATTACTACATTATAATTATTTAAATATGCATAAGATTGTAAATCTTGAGACTTAAAATTACTCTGTAATAATTATTGTGATAAATAAATGGATGGATATTTGCTAATGCGAACCAGTCACGCTTTTGTTATTTTTAGTTTTTTTCTCTTCATATTTTTTTTCAAAGTTTAGTTGATCAACAAAAAACATTTTACTGGGTCATTCAAAATGCAAGAAGTTTGGCCTTGCACTAAATTAATCTAGTTCTGCATTTGGTCTATAGTGTAAATCTTAATTAAAAGTATCAACAATACAAAGGTAATTCATTTCTGATTTAAACATCAACCGTCGTCACTTGCCACACTCACCAGGTGAGTCACACATATTTAATTATCCTATGCTCTTTCAATAAAATACATATATTTCACTAGTTATAATATTCATTTGACGTGCTTTTGAAGCACAGACAACCATCGCCTTAACAGACGAATTGCTACAAATGCCTATTGTAAATATTAGTGTACTTTAGTGACACTGAAGTAGCAAGTACTTACATTGATTATTATCAAGTACAAACGACTCGAGTCGAATGGTTTATATAGAAATACACGCTTGTTAAGCTTAATATGTACAAACAACTACATTTTGTATTAAATTCGACTTGTGATTGCTGGATATGCAATAGCTCTTAATTTTATCGGTTTTATTGCAATTTATAAATCATACGTGGCGATGAGGTGAGGAAACATGGAACAAGTAAAATTGACACCTGTCAGCCTTTCATGTTTCTTGTAAAATGTGGTAAACATGTCTTCAATATTAAATCGTGTTAATTTTTGATTACCTATGAATTTGCAGTAAAAAATTTAAATCACGACTTCAAACTCCAAAATTCCATTCCGATCACTTCAATTAATTTTCAGAACTTCTCAACTCAGTGCAAAATACAAATGACTAGACGCTAATAAGTGTGACGCTAAAATCTGATGTGAAAACCTGAATAAAAATAAAATTTGTTTGAACAAATTTATCCTAATACTTAAAAAAGCATCTGCATTTGGCATCAGCTTCTGCTTAGTGAAAACGAAGCGTTACTATTAATTTTCACTAGGAATTTAAATCAGCTTTCTTTATTTTATTTATATCACATTATTGGTACGGGTTGATTTCGCAGTGCGCTAATCAAGAACATTCAAATCAGGAGGTCGTGTTTATGTCATTCTTAGTTCAATAGCGGTCAATAGCAGTATTTAATATTCGAGTTCAAAACAAATATTCAATAAAATTGCAAAAGGCCGAGTCAAGGCTATTCCAGCTAAGGCAAGTTAGACTGCACAAAGTAAGTATAACAGTATAAGTTAAGTATGTGAAATTTTCAATCAAAGATCAAGTAAAATGCATCCGATCTAAATGTAACGTTAAAAGTCAGCTTATATGAAAATATTAATCCGAGACTGGATTTTCTAAATGCTCAGCTTACACTAGGCTTCGGCTATGACGTCTGGTTGAATTTCTAGCTTTTCTTTTCAAAATTCTGAAGGAATTTTCTAAATAGAAATAAAACATAACTGACGATTCACTAGAAACTGAAATTATCAAATTCAATGTGAACCTCCCTGTACACTTTAAAAACTAATGTGCTTATGCTTATAATGTTAAAACTATAATGTAAAAAGTGAGCAAAAATAGTTTGTTTTCTGAATACAGAAATATTAACGAGACAATCGACAATCCTGTGTCTTTGAAATATGTTATCAATCCATATTTTCGAATTTGCAGTTTTTTGCAATGCGCCCTGAGCAATCTGAGGCTATGCGAGAAAAATGACTGAACTTAGCAATTTGTCAAACTAACACATAATATATGCAAACACATTCGTAAGTTAAGTATACAGCGCCCAAAGTGAAGCTCGAAACTCAAAATATTAATACGAAATATAAAGTTAAACTTACTAAAAACAGGAAACAAGTCAATGATGAAAAGAGTGAGCAATTGAGGTGAATTGAACTGAGTTCTAAAATGCTGAAATATAATGTTTAAGGATTGACAACATAAACGCGCTTTAAAATGCAAATTCGATAAAACCTTCCAGAAATAGGAAACTAAACGGTTCTATGAAACAAAAGACTACACATTTTTTGCATTGACCTAACATTTTTTTACCTTCTCATCAAAAAACACTTAAAATCCTACAACGCGATCGAATTAAAAATTCTGTACTGTGATATTTATTTTAAAACGTCTAACAACTGGATTTCACATACTTTGACACATTAAATGTAGAATAGTAGACAATACCAAAGTTCTATAAATGTTTTCTATATTATTTTAGTTTAAAAGTGTGAACCACTTGTTGCTATGCATGCTTAAGATTAGGAATATAGGGTTTGAAGTTGAGTTATTAAGCTTTAAGTAAGTAGATGAAATTCACAAACCAAAGGGGGAAAAAATACTTTGAACTTGAACTGTCAGACAGATTTAGAAAACTAATATCTGTACTTTTGAACTTGTAAAAACATGTCGCATGAGATTTACACATACTGTTATTTAAATACTATCTATAAATATTTTTTCTAAATTTATTATAAGGATTTTCTTTAACGGCTTTATTGATTTTTTATATTGTTTGTAAACGTTATTATCTATTTCATTTAGTAGTAGATATTAGTTATGGAAGGGGATATCCCTAAACAACTCAACTTCAGATTTAGCAAGAGAATATATAAATAGGTTTAACCTTAGGATAGTGACACTTTGTAACAATTGTAGAAATATCTGCTAAACAGGGTCAACAAGTTAACTAGGTCGTTCCGAACAACGCAGCTAGCGATGCGTAGTATATATACACTAATTAGTACACGAATTGCATAACATACATTTTCCCTTCTTCATCTCATGCGAAACTTCTGAATATAGGTAAATCACGAACTTACTTGAGTTCTTGGTTCTTGAAATCTTGCTAAGCGTTGTGTACAGGATTTCATTTAAAATTGGACTACTTTAGCTGCCTTCGCTGTCATGAGGAAGAGTCAGTCGGAGGACTTGGGTTGGAGTCATTACTTCCCGTGAATTTCACTCGATATAAACCTATTTTCAAAAACAAAAAGTTCCATGTAAGTTTTACGACGTACGTATTTTTAAATTCGATGAAAATTGAGCTAACTGTGTAGACGTGGCTAGGTACTCTGGCAGAATGACCAAATTACGAAACTCAAAGAACGGCATGTGGTAAATTATGGATAGGGAGGCCACTCCAAAAAAACATTGTGTACAGAATTAGAGAAATACCTTGTAGATATATCTCAACTAAATCAGCTTTGCATCGAGTACCTGCCTCGTAGGTCAATTTGAAGTTGACTAAAAAGATACCAGTTCATGCTCTTCATCTGAGTGTCACAATTTTTTACATTTTGCATTTGGATTATAAACTAAGCATGGAGTATAAAGTCATACCTTGTGTTATTTCCTCCATTCTCTGGATTGGGCATGCAGTTCCGCTATGGGTTGATTCTCCGCAGTTGAAACATGATATCCTCCTGGCACTCCCTGCTGGTGCGGTAATATTTACTTCATTCAGAGGCGGTAGTCCTGTGTCATCGTCGTCGATCAAATTTTGACTGCCTATTTCAACAAATCATAAGTGAGACTGGACTTTGGAAGTTAAAAACGCCGAAGTGTCAACTTTGAGGTGCGAGGGGAAGGAAGCCAGGAGTGTCCTATATTTTACATTGGACATAGGTTTTAGAGAGATAGTTCAGAATTTGCTACTTACTGTCAGGTTTTACTGAGCGGTACTTCTCAGTCTGAACTGGACCGGGATTAGGAATTGGCACGCCCGCTGTCCTTGGGCTCTGAAGCGGAGGAGCAGGGACAATATTTCGTGGAACAGGGTTTCCGACGAGTTGAAGATGGTGTTGATGCTGTGGGTGCTGAGATGTCATGTAGACAGCTGGGTAGGGCACTGGTTGGTAGTAGGTAATTTGAGGGACTTGGGCTTGGGGTGGGATACGAGATGCGTCCACACCTTGTGGGACAGAAACCACATTACTACCAGCGACGACGGGTTGACTCAGCTGCTGCTGCGGAGGTGCCTGGGTGCCTGAGCTCGAGAGCTGGGGCTGTACTTGTGGTACAGGCTGCGTGGGTACATATTGCACGTAGTAGTGTCCGAATTTGGGATCATACTGTGGTACAAATGGAGGAAAGAAAATAGTTAACCTTTATGCATTGTCCTCTTCATGATTCCTGGTTCTTGTGTCAAATAAAAAAAAATGACATTACCGGCATATAGTAGTTTGGATACGATCGAGACATTCGTTGTTTGTAAAGCTGACTTCGAACTTGAGCGAGGATTTCTGAGAGCATGATTCTTTGCTCGAAGGAGAAGGCGGGATGATGAGCGCCAAGTGTGTAGAGCAAAGCCACCTCTTCCAGTACAATTTCCTCCAGCCCTTCCAACCAGCCGGGTGCCCCAACAGTTTGCTCAACCTGTGTCAGGAGAAGGGCAAGAACCATGATTGAAAGATTTAAAACTAGCAATTCGAGCGTTTGAGTTTGAGTACAATTGTTCGTGTGGATTCAACAGTACAGGAGAAGACAAAGTAACGTGAGTGCGTACTGTCCAAAGTCTTTGTGACGAATTTAAGTATGTCAAGTTGTAAGTTGTATTCACGTATTTATTTGAATTTTTCGCTTGAATTTACAGTGACCTCAGGTTACACTATACTTCGTTGAATTTCAACAATTTTTGGAAAGAAGTCAGGGTTGACTTCACCTACATCGTTAACGAAATTGCGTCCAAAGTATTTCAAATCATAAAACAATTTAACTTGATGTTCAAGACTAGCTTGTCAACATTGAAATAGAAAAAGTTCCAAGCCCCACTTGATGTGAGCAACGATTCGCTAAATAACGAATCGTATTTACACATTTCTCTACGCAGAAGAGCCTATTCTGTTCGGTTGAAGTTGAAAGTTAAAACCATCTATGATTCAAACCGATCAAACCAAAAATGACGAACATAAAACCTGAACGCACAGCTACAGCTTTGCTGTAAAGAATATTAAACTCAAGAACATTCGATAAGTTCAAGAAGCTGTGAACAAAATCGCTAAGAATTCTAGCAATGTCAGTGACTATTTTTTGTTTTGCACAATCACTGCAGTGAGTTATTCCGCGATAGACTGCCGCAAGGAATGATGAAAACAGATGCAAAACAACTTCATTTTACCTGTGACATGAGGGCGTAGAATGCACTAGAGGCCTCACGATTCGTACAAGTCAAGAGTGCCAGGTAAAGAATCATTCTCTGTCTCGTCCTGTCCACGGAGAGCACAAGTAAATCACCACCGCCAGATGGTGGAGAATTTCTCAGGTCCTCGTCATTCTCATCCTCTGCACTACAATTACTACTGGAGTTGGTCACGCCTTTGGTAGGCAAACAACTTCCGTTCACAAGCGGGGAATTTGCTTGGGAGGTGCTTGACTTAGGCTGAGACTGACCCGGCAGCATTTGCTGATTTTCATAGGACCACCCTCTTGTCTTCCCATCTTTATTGTGGGTGGGACTTGGACGGTTGTTTCTCACGTCTTGGGAAACTGCAAATGCTGATGAATAGAAAAATACATACCTCTATTATGTTCGTTCGCAATATGATGTGCCTCTGTCATGAGTGTTTGACTGAAAATCCTTACCACTATTGAGTTGAATGCTCTGGTGACTGAGACTGCTGTTGGCGTTGCTAGCAGGCCCGTACTGAGGGACATTTCCTTGAGGATTTGTGGGTACTGGCTGACCAGGTTCAGCGGCAAGGGAATTATACAAGGCCAATTTGTTTGCTTCGGGAGTTTTGTTGCCTTGCGTAAAATGATTAGCCTTATTCTCAACGTCTCTCAGTTCATGAAAGTCTCGTCGCCCCAAGTCTTCAATGACACTTCCTATAAACCGTACTTCAAAAGGGACACAGCAGTCCAGTAGAGCACACAAGGTTTCAATTCTCTGGGACCCGCTCAGCATACGAAACCAGGTCACGACATCGTCCTTGTTCATGTTCTAAAAAACAGAGTTCCTTGATAATTGCGAACATGCTTCAAACAGTTTAACACTGAACAATTAAGACTATACTGAACAATTAAATTAACGAGATTCGCACTTTTACCTTCTGGTTCGCGGGGATTGTATAATATGAACTCATTGAGACTCAGTCTCAGTGTCAGTATCGACTCGAAAATTAGTAGTATTAATGGTCACAACGTAACAAGTGGTTCTTCGGGAGACTTAGTATATCATACACGAAGAACTTGTTAGAACAAACAAACGGTAACTCGGACTCTGTGCAAAACAAAGGATTAAAAACAAACGGATAATTAGTTAAAACTCAATTAACGGCAAGTAACACAAATTAATGATTATTGAAGAACCTCTTCGAACTTGAAGCGCAATAATTACATGATTTTTGCCAATTATTCGGAACTCGGAATCGGAACTATACACAATTATCTAGAAAATTAGGTAAGCCGAGTGTAAAAGGTAAAATCACAAGAGCAACAAAGAACGATTTTCTTCAGAAAGCAAAATTTTAAAAGGGCTTCCGGTCAATTATATGTGAGTTATCTGCATCTGATTGTTTAAAAACTGAAGCAAACCCCATGCAAGTTCAGAGCACCAGAAATCAAACATAAAGAGCTGAAGCAGCTAGACCCTCAGCTTGCCAAACAAACCCCGTAACTTGTAGCTATTTGTACACAGTTTTCACATTTGAGTTGAACAAGAACAACGAGTTTCGTTAAATGAAAGCGAAAGGAAGAAATTCATGCAGAATGCCGACGCAGAGCAGGTTATTTTTCACAACATTGGACTCTATAGCAATAGACAATAGAGTCAAGAAATTGAGATTTACCGAGTGTGTGAGGATCCAGGAACTCCTCCTCCTCTTTCTGAAGTGTCCACTAATAATTTGATACAAAGTGACACCACAACACGACAGCCTTCAGCTTCTCGAGAAAATCAATGATCAGAAACAGAAACAGAACAACATTCAACAAACAAAGGGTTGGTTACTTTGTTGGGTGTATCAGCTTTCCACTTCTGCAAGGAATTCAATAATAATAATACAACATGCAATCATTTCATTATTATGATATAGAATGTTACAATTCTGCGTTGTGTATGATCCTACTTATACATAGAGTATAGATGCCAAATATCAGCATGCCGGGGTTGTTTTGTTTTGACAAACCTTTGTATAATAATCTAAAGTTATATTATCATATTGGTATACTATATTTGCATTAGTACTTGAGTCTGATGCTGATGTCAGTATATCATACATATATAACTCCTGCAAAAGCAACTCCTTCTGTCAATTCAATGTCCGATGGTGCTCACAACAACATGCATCATGCATCTTACATCTGACACTTCCTGCAAGTCGTAGAACTTCACCCTTATCATTATCACAATCGTATATTAAAAAGAATATATACAAATAATACTTGTCCAGCGGCCTACTACGGTGGGTATGTCATGTGTAGTATACGAATATCATGTCAGATGTCAGATGAGAACGAGACCAAGCAGAGCACAAACAATGAACATAATGTGGTTTGTATGTAGCAAAGGGTGCGCACGGAACTATGAACTAAGTCTTTTTCCACATGCATGTGACTTTTGTTTAGGTTAAGTTATGTTAGGTGTTTCGAAACGCCCGTTTTCCGTGCGCACCCTTTGCTACAATTCAGCCGTTCGTTAAACGCTTGTGCTGCGTTGCACTCCAATTAAAGGGTCAAGGGCCCACTCCCACCAGGTGCCAGGTATCTAATTTACTGAAATCATGATGTTGTTAATGTCTGACATCCAACATCAAGTCACTGTTGAAAGTACAAGTTACGAGAATGTCAACATTCCCAATGCACGATATAAATGTTTATTGAAATTGAATTTCATTTACTCAAATTCAGTATATTAGATGTATTCATTATTCATTATACATACGTTAATATGCATACATATTTTGATTTGTCACTTCAAGTTCAAATGTGTGTACCTTACCTTGTGTCTTGTGTTACTTGCTCTTGCTGCTCAAGTTGTCGGCCCGACCCGACCTGCCGCAGTAGAAAGATTTAGCTATTCCTCTCTCGCCTGATAGGTCATAGTCCAACAAAAGTGACCTAGTGCACTTCAATCTGCAGTAACCTTCTTATAAATTTTAGGAGAAAGCAGGTGTTTGTCTGGTGTCTGGAACTTTGAGTCTTCTTTGATCTTCAATTCAATTCTTGACTCGAGCGAGATAATCCAAAATTAATAAACGAGCCGAGACGGAGAGGCTGCTGCTGGATACGAATGCACTGCATGCATATTTGTAGCACATAGCACGTTCTCATACGCTACAGCCTACAGCAGCAGCAGCAGCAGCTCGGCTGGTGGGCTGGTGGCTAGGCTGCCTCATCTTCTGCCTGCTCGCTTGTTGGTGTAGTGGTTCTCCTTGTTCTTCCCTATGCTTCGCTGCTGTTGCTGCTAGCTTTTTGTATTGTAATCTGTTTACTACGTACATATTAAAAACGGACAGAACCACACACTACCCACAATACACACCTAAGAACATGGCAACACATGTCGGCGTTTTTGGTTCTAATCCTGAATTCAACCCAATTTTTTGATTCTATGTATGTATTTGTACTTTAACAAATGGGGTTCCTTGTCCCTCGCATACTCACATGTATGTACTTCTCTAAAATGCTCTATTCAAAAAATTTTCATCCTAACTAGAAGTTGCGCTAGTTGGGCTTATGGATATACTAGCTGAAAGCCCGTCCTACGGACGGGGGCTAATGAGCCCTTCGTATGTAGTATTACTTATAAATACAAATA
>JAQFYU010003218.1:0-10336 GCA_034694905.1 Ceratophysella granulata | reverse complement strand
GTATAAATCTTGGGATCTGCCCGATTTGACTGAAAATCTGTACTGTTGTTGCATTAACTTTTCTGAACAACTTTATATTTGGACTTTGAACTCAACAATATTCTGTGATTAGTTTGGCCGTTATTTGTCAAATTGGTCACCACGTTGCTGATTTGACCGGTCAAACTGATTATTATTAAAATTGTTGAGCTTCATTAGAAAGTTCTGAAATGCTCTAAGGAACAACTGCGTAAATCAGCCATATGAACAGATTCCAGGTTAGTATTATTACAAAATGGGGATTTTCTAACGGCCAAACTATCTACATAGATTCCAAGATATGCAGATACGCTTTTGATGCGAATCGACTTTACGTTACCACGTGGGCAGGGTTCCATCGTTTTTGCTTAAATTGACGCCGCCATGTGCTTGTATGCTGGGCTGGAACAGAAGGATAGTTTGACCTCGTGTATAAGGTCAGGATCTTATGTCTTGAAGTCGGGAAACCTAAAATTACCAAATGAACATGTAGTTTCATAGTCCTAATTCCGTTTTTCATCATTAAAGTGTCACCTGAGGTCAATTAAGCGTTTCTTGAAGTGAAATTGATACGGACGAGACAATCCAAGCTCTCAATTTTCTCAAGAAACTACATGTCACTACTGGTTCCGTAATTCACTAAATGTAAGTTACAATCTTGTCTTGTGCAGGACTGGATGCTTTATCAGGTTGCCTGTGGGCTTGTCCGAATCTGCAAAAAGAATTGAAGCAATTGAGGAGAATATTGAACATTTGAAGCGGTCCTCGTTTCCACTTACAGCGTGAGTTCAACCAAACACTGCATACCAATTCATTCAAATTAGGTAGAGTTTGTTAATGAGATGATTATTAAACAATCTGTACGATTTGATGCCCATGTCCAGGTTTTACATGATTCCATTGATGGGTGGTCTATTCAGATGGATGGTGCCGTTCCTAGTTCGTAGTAGGATGGTCACGGCCATAATGTCAAATTTTCCCGTAGGTGACAATATTCTTATTCCAATTTTAATTTGATAACGATAACGACAAGTCTCTAAAATTGTAGGGTCCGAATGAAGCCTTGTACGCTGTTGGTCTTGGGCATAGAATAACCAATATCTTCTTTGCAGCTGGATTTGCTGATGGTACGAAAATTATTAAGACTTCTTTTATATGTTTTATTATGAAATTTTTAGATGTTTTTAACTCTAGTGATCTTAAATTCTAAGTTCGTGGATAATGCATTCACTTTCTAATTCTTAGGTGACATTGGAATAGGATTCACCGCATTGAGCTATAACGGAAATATGAGGTATTTGAAGCAATTCTTAGTGGGCCAACATCTTCAGATTTGGAATCTAATAACGACTTTATGTATTCACTTTAATTTTTACAGGATTACGGTTGGAATAGATGAGGGAATCGTACCTCGAGCCAAAGTTCCAGCAGAGAAGTTGACACAATACTTTTCTGAAGAATTGGAAATCTTGAAGCATTCTTTCAGCTCCAATACAATCTCTTGTCAACCAGTTAAAAATGGCAGAACTTTAACTCTTAAATAAAGTTTCAACACGCATCGAAGCCAAATATTTAGTTGCGGTGATCGTCGGATTTATACAGCTGATTAGGCACCTTGAACAATGATTTAGGACGTTCCACGTTGCTACGTTCAGATGTATGCAGTTTTCGAGTTTGACCTTGACCGTTCAAAATCACATATGTTCCTTTTGTTCTTCGTAAATTCGTATTTCGTATTCCATTATCAATACTACTCACTAATCCCTCTGCAACCATGGAACGTAAGCCTAGGTCTAGATGTCAAACATCCCGAACAATTGTCCTTACCCTTAACGTTTAAACAGTTCATACATATAATCTGGTTGAGCTTTCATTAAGGTCTTTCATATGGCCTATGCTTCAATAAATTTCCCTGCCAATCTTCGGTTAAATTGACCCTCAAACTTACAAGTCATGTTCCATATTCTTTCCATGATAAATCTAGTGCTTCAAAGTAGTAAATGGCATGAATAAAAAAAGCGATGACGACGTTGCATTTTCCGTCTGTATAGAACTCTCAGGGTAAGCAAATTGTTAAGCATTGTCTATCCATGCGCATGCATATGCAATGCACAGTTCAATAATTATCAATATCTTCATCAATTATTATGAAATCGTCTGAAATAAAATGATTTTACATTGCACAAGCTCGTCGAGAACTTTAGAGGCCATCAACTTCATACATCAGCGCTCTCATTGCATCCTTTGGTGTGTATGTCTATTTTTACGACCAATTCATCCTGAATAATTCAGTAAAAAGAGAGAAAACGAGTTTTTTTTTGACGGCGTTCGTTCGTCGTTCGGCGTGGTAACCAAACCAAACTGAGGCGTATTATGGACTGGACTGATATTATCAGTGAGTTTCAATTCAAATAAGTTCAAAGGACACTATCTAGACCTTAGAGTACGAAATACGGTAAGTAATCTAGCTAGTAAATTTCTTTAGCATTAAAAATATGTGTGAAGTGGAAACTTGTTCATGAGTTTGCCACAAGGTAATAATATAATTTGGAAGCTTTATTCAACAGAAATCGACTGACAGATTCGAATACCAGAATTAAGAGACGCAAAATGGTTCACCGAATTTTGAAATACTTGTGCAGCCTAATAATATTTTTAGCGTCAGTTCCGCTCATTCTCTGCTTATCACCTATCTACGCCTTTCGATGGCTCGTGGGATCTTTCATAATTCAATTTCATCCTGATGTCGACAAGCTAGTCACAACAAGAAGCGCAATAGTAGGTTGGGATTCTCTGGAACCAAATCCTAAAACAATATTGTCCAATATTTTCTTGATGAAAGGAACAGTTCCCGTCGAACAAATCATTCACCTGCTAAACTCCCGTGTAATTGATCCGAAGACAACCAACGGAAGATTCAAGAGACCTGAGGGCCAGCAGTATGTGACCAATTTCTATGGGTTCCTTGCATGGAAATGGGAAACCGATTTTGACATCAACACTCATTTCCGGTTGTACGAAGGGAAGTACAAAGCTCAGTTTCAGAATGGTACCAAACCCGTTAATGCTGAAGCCATATGTGACATTGTGATTGAATTGGGGTACAAGGCCTTTCGGCCGAAGCTCTCTCCTTGGGAAATGTATGTGATTCATAATTACCAGGAGACGGATCCCGTGACCCAACTTCCGGTTGGACCTGTGGCAACTGTAGGCTACCTAAGAATGCATCATTGTTTGGGTGACGGGTTTTCTATATTGCAGGGTTTGACGGATTTGAGCGGCGACGAGAAGCTTGAAACGACGCTTCCGATTTATCAACAACAGAAGGGTGGTTCGACAGTGTCCAAGATTGGGAGAACAATGGATTTCATATTGTCCGCACCTTATGATCTCTTGAGTGTATTCATAAATGCATTTGATGTGAATTCGTGGCATGTGCCTGAGACGCAGCTGAAGCGGCTTGTGAATAGTGCGCTTTCTCATCAAATTCCTGTTGACTACTTCAAGGAAATCAAGAATGCTCATGGGGTTGGCTTCAATACTTTGCTAATTGGATGTTTCTCTGCCGCTTTAAGAAAGTTCATGATTGAGGCAGAGTTTGATGTACCAGACTCCATTCACTGCCTCATGCCTTTACCTGTTCCAGGACATCCGGATAAAATGAGGAACCACATGTACGTGTTAAAATAGAATTGTAGTTAATCGTCGATCGTAATAAAGAGAGCAACTTTCTACCAGAAATTCAAGCTCGGGACTTCTCAGACAACCCTCGTATGTCAGATTTGTGTCCGATGCTCAGCCATGATTGTCTTGCCACTTATTATACTTGGCAGCAGCATAATTATGAGCCATGAGAAAAGGCATGCGTTGTTTACGGATAGGCCGTTCCATGCAAACACCTATCATACTATTGTGTTTTTTTGCATGGGTGGCCTCTTTATCCGTGAAAAAGGCTTCCTTCAGGTTTCTTTACTCAGGAATGAACTCTGTGACACTGCAACCTGCGTTGTCAGTGATTAAACAATTTAATCAGACTTTCGCCTATTATTATGACTATGTTAAAATGTCGTTTGGATTTGGATGATACACGATGCACAGTCTTTGTTATTTTAACTCGTTTTGGTTTTGGACGCCATTTCTATGAAAAGTCTAGTGACGCTTACGGCCGTGTTTCATACGCTAATACACGGAATTGATTTGCTTTCATTAACAAACCGAAATCCGTTGTTATTGTTAATTTTTTTAAACTTGATTTAATGATTCACTTTTGATGCCTACAGGACTGGATGTTTTATTACATTGCCGGTTGGCATGATGGATTCTAAGAAAAGGCTTGAGGCCATTGAGAAGAACCTTGTGAATATAAAACGATCGTCTGCTCCCGCCGCGGGGTAAGTCAAATTAGGGCAATGTATTTTTAAAACCTTGCAAATGGGTCTTGGTCTTGGTGGACTGGACACTTGCATCGTATGATAATGTAATAATGTATAATGTAAGTTTACACTATTTTCTTCAAATATAGGTTTCTCTTGGCACCATTGGCTGGTGGTGTTTTGAGGTGGATGCTGCCACATGTGGCTAAACAATCATCGGTCACTACTGCAATAATGTCCAACTTTCCAGTGCGTTATTTATCTTTTCAATTTCTGAGTATTTACTTACAACGTGCAATGCAGCCTCTACTATGTATGTATAATTGTGGAGGATGAATTATCATACGAATTGTTAAAATTTTACTTGTGGAAGCCTGAATAAAGGGATGTAATAATTCTTGTTCTGAATTTGTCTTTTCAGGGTTCGAGTAAGGTCATGAAAGTTGATGGTCATGAAGTCCTCAGCATATGGTTCGGTGCAGGATTTATGCCAGGTATATTATGAACGCTTTGAAAGCTAAGTTGTTCATTACATGCAAAATATTTTGCTAATTTGCGTTGATTTACCTTAAATTGAAATTTCAGGAAATATCGGAATGGGATTCAATTCAATGAGCTATAATGGAACGATCAGGTAACTTTTATTCTACCGCGTTGCCACCGTGTTGCTATGCATTTCTGCACACTGTATCTATGCCCAAAGGAAGTCGCACACAATTTTAGCCAATTTTGCGTTTCGTAGTGACACAACAGGTCAAATGATAACAAATGTCCTAGGTTATCGACTGTTAAAAACGGCCAATTTTAAATATAATATCATATGTAATTTCGTAAGGTCACAGGTCACAACCTATTAGGCTGTGTGCTATGTCCTTTTTGAGAATGTTTGGTACTATACTAGGCAGTTTTATGAATTTGACACTTTACACAGAATTTTGGCGAGTATTGACGAAGGAATTGTGTCCCGGGAGGCACTTCCGGCCAAGAAAATTATACAGTACTTTCTGGAAGAAGCAGAAAATCTGAGGAAGGAAGCACTCGTGTAGCCATTCCTTTTGAAAGTCAATTGTTGTCCTATCCTTGGACGCAGTTGCGCATTGCGTAGCGGACTAAGCAACCTCATCCTTCATCGGTGTCAGTGTCAGTCATTTATTGTCATTACTACTGAAATAAAGAGGATCATTATGTTTTAGATAAGATTTTATAATCCTGGAAAAAATAAAATAATATGGAATGCTTCGATCGATGGCGTGAAACAAAAATGTAAATACATTTGCAATTTTGAATTCGCCAGGTCATAACAAACTCAGAAGCCATAAGCCATGTGCGATGTGCGATGTCCTGTCACGAAAAATCTAGCCTTTGAATACCACAGATGACCTAGTTTTTGTGTGAACTCTGCATATTGACGTATTGACCCATTAAGTTTTTGCTTTTATGCACATCAAGTTTTAAGTACAAAATTGTCTAAAGTGAATGCACAATTTCGCCGGGAAAATAAATCCAGTAAACAGATCTAACATAACATTAATAACATCTTTCCGTGTGACGAATTTAATTGCACTGGAAGTTCCAAAACTTTCAACTGCTGGAATTACGAAGGGTAGCCAGTTCTTATTATTTTAAGTACCGCCACAGCGCTTGATAGAGGAGGTAATCAAGGTTCGACTTTAGGGTTCAAATAAAAATTTGTTTAGAATTGACAAAGCTACCAATTTTTCAATTAACAACACATAATGCATTCTGTGACATCTATTTTTATGATATGACATTTTAAATTAACTATTTTAAATTCGCCTACAACCCTCCGGCATCCAATGGATTTTCAAACATAAAATCACTTTATGAAGCTATTGAAAGTTAGGCCCTATTATTGCCAACATTTTTTCATTCTACAAAGTGTAAAACGTAATTACGCCAAATTATAAAAAAGTGAATTTTGAATGTTTTGTCCCGAAACTGCCAACATGTATACTTTTTTGTCGATTTGGTACCTACTTGTCAAATTGTGCTGTTGGCAGTGAAACGGTGACATTTATTTACCAATTTGGGTAGTGATTGCATATTGCATCCAAGGTTCCTTGACAACCAAATTTAGATAGCTAATATATAAGGCTCAAACAATCTTGATTGCATCCATGGAGTGAGTGGCCTATACCGCTCGGTACGATAGGCCACACACTGCATTAGAACCTTTTACATAGCTCCTGTAACTTGATTCCAATAAAACCACAGTCCAGTCAGTCTCCATTCCAAAGTCATGTGAATGAATTGAACCATTTAGGTTTTTAGGTGTCATAAAAAAGTGTGAAATCGGGCTAAATTAAGCAATCATTATAATTGCCAATTGCCACAAGGTTTAGCTCTGTCCACCCACACACACGCACGACAACTGGCCACAATAATTTGGAATCTGCAGTCGAATAAATTCACTGTGCAAGATTGAATACGAAAAGTAAGAAAGGCAAAATGGCTCACCGAATTTTGAAATACTTGTGCAGCATCTTAATTTATTTAGCCTCAGCTCCATTCATTCTTTGCTTATTGCCCATCTACGTCCTTCGACGTTTCGTCGGTTCAGTGTTAATTCTATTTTATCCTGACGTGGACAAGTTACTCACGACTAGAAGCTCAATAGTAGGTTGGGATTCCTTGGAACCAAATCCTAAATCAACATTGTCCAATATTATGATACTGCAAGGGACAATTCCCATCCAACAAATCAGTCAGCTGTTAAAATCTCGTGTAATTGATCCTAAGGCGCCGAACGGAAGATTTAAGAGACCCGAGATCCAGCAATATGTAACCAATTTCTATGGGTTCCTTGCATGGAAATGGGAAACCAATTTTGACATCAAAAATCATTTCCGGTTGTACGAAGGGAAGTACAAGACTCAGTTTCAGAATGGTACCAAACCCGTGAATGCTGAAACAATCTGTGACGTTGGAATGGAATTGGGCTACACGGCCTTTAGGCCAAAGCAATCTCCTTGGGAAGCATTGGTGATTCATAATTATCGGGAGACGGACCCTTTGACCAGACTTCCGGTTGGACCTCTGGCAACTGTTTGTTTCTTTAGGGTGCATCATTGTTTGGGTGACGGGTTTTCTTTAATGAAAACTGTGACGGATTTGAGTGGAAGCGAGAAGCTGGACACCGCACTTCCGAACTATACGCAGCAGCAGGCAGGCGGGTCAATAATGTACAAAGTGGGACGAACAATGGATTTCATAATGTCCGCACCATATGACCTCTTGAGTGAATTGAAAAGTGCAGCCGATGTGAATTCGTGGCATGTGCCTGAGACGCAGCTGAAGCGAGTTATAAACAGTGCGCTTTCTCATCAAATTCCATTGGACTACTTCAAGGAAATCAAGAATTTTCACAAGGTTTCATTGACAACTTTGCTCATTGGATGCTTCTCTGCTGCGTTAAGAAAGTTCATGATTGAAGCAGGGTTCGACGTTCCAGGCTCGATTCACTGCCTCATGCCTTTACCCGTTCCGGGTCATCCGGATAAAATGAGGAACCACATGTATGTTCAATTCAATGGCCACCACAGGTCAATAATCATCAGTCTAAGTTTAATGTGATAGATAGTTTGGCTGATGCATGGTCTTTCTGAGATCGTTTTGAATGCTATTTGTACGAAAAACGTTACAAATGTAATTGTTGAAGAACTTGAATTGAACATTCCGATTATTTTGACCGTTAAAAATTGCATGCAACAATTTCAAGGGCATCTTCAATGTTTAAACCATTATTTTGTAAAATGACGTTTTTGTGCCTAATAGAAAGGTTGCGAAATTTCAAAACTTTCGAAGCAACCCACCACTGGTCTTCTGTACCAATTCTTGGCCTAGAAATTTTGTTGTGTATTTTCGGATAATAGCGATAATAGCAGCTTATAACGGGTTGGTCAATTTTTGAGTCACAGGACAGGATGCTTTAATACATTGCCGGTGGGCTTGACGGATTCCAAGGAAAGGCTTGTAGCTATTGAAGAGAACCTTGCGCATATAAAACGATCATCGTTGCCAATCGCGGGGTAAGTCAAAAAGTCAAAATTACTTGTCAAAATCAAAAGTTTTTGTTCATGCGACCTTCGACTACATAAATATTCTGCTGCCGATGCTGATCTAGGTTTCACATGGCGCCGCTGGCTGGCGGTCTTTTGAGGTGGATGCTGCCACACGTGGCTAAACAAACGTTGGTCACTGCAATTATGTCCAACTTCCCAGTAAGTACTTACGTTATTCATTTTTGTCAATTTCTGTATGCTTATTGCGGATTGCGATTGGCATCCAATATGATTTCGATCTGAATTTGAACTTCCCAGGGTTCGAATCGGGTCTTGAAAGTCGATGGTCAAGAAATACTCAGCATGTGGTTTGGTGGAGGATTTAACTCAGGTAAGTTGTGAGTTGAAGCTCCGAAAGCAGATTTTTAAATTTCAGTCAAAATACTTCCTTAATTGCAATTAGGTAATTTGATATCCCAGGAAACATTGGAATGGGATTCAGTTCATTGAGCTACAATGGAACGATAAGGTAACCTAATTCAACCTGTGAAGCCGTCGTCCCCGTTGCAAACGGACTTATACAAGTCAAGGTCTAAGGTCATCACACACACACACACACACACACACACACACACACACACCAATTAATTCCTATGTATGACAGACATAATGTCTGTTCTATTTTTCATGGTCAATTTGGAATGTGGAAAGGCTTAAGCCGCAATTAAAGTCAAACATGTTGCTGTGTGATGTGTGCGATTTCCTTGAGAAAGTGTAGCGCAACTTAACTGTTGAATTTGACCTTTCAGAATCTCGGCTGGTATCGATGAAGGAATTGTGTCCCGGGATGTACTTTCTGCCAAGAAAATAATACAATACTTTTTGGAGGAAGCAGAAAATCTTAGGAAGGAAGCGCTGGTGTAGCCCTCTTGAATGCCAATTATTCGTCGCTATCCTATTCTATGGTCAAGTAAGGACACGGTGATTACTGATTTCCATAAAATGCTTCGTGAGTATTTTGAAATTATTTAAGGGTTTTGCATTTATCGAAATGTTCAGAATTAAACAGAAAATTATAAAAAAACAATACAATTCTTAACCAAAGTAGCATCACATAGTCGAACTAAACCCACACTGTTTAGTATCTTTAACCAATCCGCCCAAATGTCAATTTATTGCATGACCACGATGATAGCCATATTGATAATGCATGAGAGTTTCATGACTTCCTTCTCCTTCCTAGTGTGACCATGGGTAACTGTGACTAATGACCATGAACCATGACCACAATTCACGATTCATCATGTGATCATAGGTAACTATGACTACCATTCACGATTCATAATTCTTGAGCCTTTTCGAATGAGGAAACCATAGAAACGAGGAAGCCACGTAAACTATTCCTACACAACTGTTCATTTGTTTATTCTGAACTGACAACTTCTTCACTCGTTCTCGGTCTTCATTGATTTTGATTCATTCCAAGTTTGAATTTGAAAGCGAATATTCGAATCTTATAATTCGTAATATCTCGTATTCGAGTGAAAATGGATTGCGGAAAAGCTTACGAAACAGACATCTCGTCCGTGTTCGAAATGCGTTCAAATGCGAAAGCCAAAGGCAAGGGAGAATCTCCCGAGCCTGATGCGACTCCTCAACCCCAAAAACCCAGTATGGTCAATGACAACGACCAGAAGAAGGAGCCTGATGCGACCCTTCAACCCCAAAAACCAATGGTCAGTTCAAGTGACCGGAAGAAGGAGCCGGAAGCGACCCTTCAACCCCAAAAACCAATGGTCAGTTCAAGTGACCAGAAGAAGGAGCCGGAAGCGACCCCTCAAGCTCCAAAACCAATGGTCAGTGCAAATGACCAGAAGAAGGAGCCTGGAGCGACCCTTCAACCCCAAAAACCAATGGTCAGTT
>JAQFYU010003217.1:0-10340 GCA_034694905.1 Ceratophysella granulata | reverse complement strand
GTTGCTGATTTTAATGTATCGGTTATTTTTGTTGCTGGTTTAATGTTGCCGTTTCCAGTTGTGCAGTTTGTTTTTTGTGGTTTTTATGGTTGCTTGTTGGTGTTGCTGTTTTTATGTTCCGGATATTTTCGTTTACAGTTTATAATGTTGTGTTTTTAATGCATGTAGATATTTTTAATGTTGTGACTTTTTTAATGTTGAGGTTTAAATGTTGTAAATTTGCATATTGACCTTTCCAAAGTTGAGGTTTTTATTGCTGAGTTTTTTATGTTTTGACTTTAAAGGTTGAGGTTTTTAATATTGTGGCTTTATTTGTTGAAGTTTTTCATGTTTTGGCTGTTTATGTTGTGGCCTTTAATTTTGATCTCTTGCAGTTGTTAATATTGCGGTTTTTATTACTGTTGTTTTCAATGTTGTGGCTTTTAATGTTGATCTTTCTATTCTTGAAATTGTTAATGTTGCGGTTTTTATTACTATTGTTTTCCATGCTGTGGTTTTTAATGTTGATCTTTCTATTGTTTCAGTTGTTGATGTTGTGGTATATATAACTGATGTTTTCAATTATGTGGATTTTAATGTTGATCTTTCTATTGTTGTAGTTGGTAATGTTACGGCTTTTATTACTGCAGCTTTCAATGTTGTGGTTTTTATTGATGTTGTTTTTAATGTTGAGGTTTATATTTTTGCTGTTTTTAATTTTGAGTATTTATTGCTGCGACGGATTTTATGATCGTTTTATCAGGTTTAACGATATTTACTTCAGTTTACTCATTTTCTAATTGCAATTTTGTGATGCGATCAATATGTTGCGGATTTTAGTGTAGCGGTTTACATTGAGCTTCGCTTTAGAAAGCTCTATGAATTATTCAATTTAAAAGCTAGCACGAGCCACATTTTCCGCACTAAAATACAGGATATGACCCTGGCATCGTCTCATAAGCAGTGAACACTTCAAAACAAATACTTTTGAGCACTAAAGTCGAGTCTTCAAGAACAATGCACTTACTACTACCGCGAAATGACCTAAAAATACGGTCATTCGGTAGTAGTAACGAGGACTGGCTCCGTTTCTAGTCTAGAGTTGGAAAGTTCTAAGTCTTATTATAAGCATAGTACCAAAAGCTTTCACATCGGCATGACATCGTGAAGGCAGAAAACGAATAGAAAGCTACTGGGGTTGGGAAAAGCTGAAAGTCTGGTCTCGTTTTTGGGACAAACGAGTAGCACAATGCATTGGAACGGATTCGGTTCGGTTTTGAAGACATTCCTCGCACCCTTCCGCTTTCCATTCACTTCTCTCCCGGCCTTTGATCCGAAAACCCGTTCCAGCATCTTCAAATCCAACTCGTCTTGAAAGAAAGAACAAACCAAGTAAAACTAATGCTAGCAAGTTTCATTAGTGAAATGGTACACTGAAATCAAGTCAGCAAATCCCAGTAATTGTTTTTAAAAAACTTAAAACAATAGCGCCAAATTTGGAAATGCCATTTGGAGAAAGTGGAGAAAGTGAAAGTGAAAACACATAAATTAAATATGAACGAGTTTCCGACTTAGCTTGCCATTTAAAATTAAGATCACGTTCTAAACCGAATAAATGAACTTTCCGGATTTGACATTTGTGTCAATTAAAGTGACAACTGTCTATTAATTCGAATTAACCCGAGTTTCTGGGAAAAGGCTGAATTATGGAGAACGGAGTTTTAGACATGAGTGTGATTGAGATGGACAACTTCACTGGGAATGAGGAGATTTCTGTGGATCAACTCAACTTTTCAATGGGTATGTACGATAATTAGAACATCATTATTCAAAGCTGGTTCAATGAAGTTGGATTGAATGTAATTAAGTTCGGACATTTAAAAGCATTTATATTAATTTTAGTGACTCGGGCTCGGGAATCAATTAAAGGGACACTGTCAGTCTGATAACCAAGAAAGGCTTCAATGCGTTAAAATAGGTCAAAAGATGCACTAAAATACGTCAAAAACAGTTTTATTTTAAAACTGGGGATTTCAATTTTGAAAAATTAAATACGTGGAATAAAAATCAAATTAAAAAATTAGCCGTGAAAATGTTTGAAAACAATTTACTAAACAAGACATATTGTAAAGAACCTAGTAGACCAGAACTTGTGGCGAAAATATATTTTGCTCAAAACCTTTGAAATTTACACTAAAAATTAAAATTTTATCAAAATATGAAAATTCAAATATGCACCAAAATATTTGAAAATCAATAATACACATTTAAAAACGTTCTATAAAATTTATGCTTGGCTTATAATCTAGTCTACAAAACGGTAAAATGGCAGAAAATTTGGAAAATCTTCCAATATAAATTAAATTGCGTAAAAATTTGAATTTTAAAAGACAAAATATGTACTTGTCAGAAACAGAGTCTGCTTGCAGACAAAATTCAAGAATCCGTTCAAAATCTGTCACAAATATTCTCCAAAAGTTGAAAAAACATATAAAATACCAAATGTGCATCAACTACTTAAATAATATGTAGAGATACGCAGTATACAATTTGGATATTGGATATTAGGATCAAATTGGTGTGAATTATTGTGGCAATCGTTTTAAAAATTTGCATCGAACGCCCAAAAAATTTTGCAAATGAAAACGTTGCATATGATATTTGGAGAACCATACCAAACCAGGTCTGAATTTAGCACAAGTACAGATCGGAATTTTTTTCTCACATGATGGAAAACAGGAAATTTCATAGTTGGTTGATTTTTATAATTTCAGATAACATGACCGACTTTCACCAGGGTTTGAACGGTTCCTTCGTCTGGGATCATCCTGCCACTCATGCTGTTTTCACTATTCTCTATTCCCTCGTCTTCTTCTCCTGCTTCTTTGGTAAGCCCTACTTGGCTTCTTATCTGCTTCCAACCATATACCAATTACCATACCGTAAAATATTTAAATTGTCTCCGGATGAAAGAAAAGGTATATCTTCTGTTGCTCGTCACAGAACTAGAAAAAGCAATCATACTATACATATTTATGGCTATGAGTGCGTATCTCTCGGCGGCATAACAGATGATAAAGTTAGAATATGGAATAGGTGAGCCTGAGCTCGGTCCAATTACTATTTTCTGCTGAAATCGTTCCTATTCAGTCAACCACAAACTTTCACCACTTCGTTATGAGTTCTATTTGAGAAGCGTATATCTAATTAACTTGGATATCCATTGTTTCAACTACCTTGCTAATTGACAAGGTTTAGCCTCCAAACTACTCTTCAAAGTTTGTGTAATTCAATGAGTCTTTAACTGGAATTTGTTTTTCACTCATTTATTCTGAAAATATTTGTGGTGCTGCAAATAGATATAATTAAATGGGTTTCTGAAAATCCTGCTGGTCAAAAGAGACGCTCAATTCAAGCCTTTAAAGTACAATATTCCCCCGAAAGTTCAAGTTTTCGATATAAAATAATAATTTCTCCACCAATACTCGAAAGTAAGCCTCATTAACACACAATTTTCTCCGCCAAATTTCATGAGTTAGCCGCTATAAAATAAAATTTTCTCCGCCTTAAAATGCATATTTCTCCGCCAGTACTCACAAGTTAAACACATTTAAAAACAATTTCATCCGCCACTACTCACACAAGTTAGCTTTAATAGAATAAAATTTCCCCCGCCAATTCTCACAAATTAGCCGCAAAAAGTACAATTTTCTCCGCCAATGCTCACAAGTTAGCTGGATTAAAATACAATTTTATCCGCCTTAAAGTACAATTTCCCCCACTAATACGCACAAGTTATCGTTATCAGCCATACAATAATTTTGTCCGCCAAGAGTAACAAGTTAGCCTTTATATAATAAAGTTTTCTCCGCCAATTCTCTCGAGTTATTACCCGTTATAAAACACATTTTTTACCGCCAATGCTCATATATTAACCGCCATAAAATACAATTTTCTCCGCCAAAACTAACAAGTAAGCCGCTAGAAAGTACAATTTTATCAGTCAATAATCACGCGTTAGCCGTGGTAATATGCACTCTAAACGATAATTATATGATTTGATCGTTAAAATCATTTTTTGCCTGATATAGTGCACAATTTACCTGTAGTAGTAACTCTAAATATTACTGCTTTCCGCTATTGTCGACCTTTTGCACTTCTTTATACATCTTTTACGATAACAAACCCTCCATATGTTGGACCTTTTGTTGATCAGGCAAAACCTGTATAGTTAGGCAGATATAGTGTCACCGGCGGGGGAAAAAAAAGGATAGCTGCCGAAAGCACTTGAAGATGGAATGACTCATTTCATATTCTTCAGTAAATTAACATTTTCAAAATTAGAAACTTAGAATTTGAGGCCGAATTTGAGAAGACAAATGATAGGCGCGACAACCGACACACCCACGTCCCATTTCCCAAATAGCAAAATCCCACGCAAATAATTTTTAATAATTAATATGTATATTAATTCAGCATTCTCAGATTCCTTTGAAGAAACGTCTTGACGAATAACAACATTAAATTTTTGAAATTGGATCTGAAATGTTCCAAAGAAATTCATTCAACAAATCCTCTTATAAAGTTGATGACATTTAATCAACAACTACTTTCACCATTCTCAAGTGCTAAAAAATTCTCCTTTGAGACTCAATCCAATTTACTTCAAACGTCAGAACCCGAGACACATTTCATTTCGTCTTTTTCATCCATTTCATCTTCAAACTATTCCGACTCTTTTCCCAAAAGCTCCATCTCAATTTAGCAAAAAAATATATACTTGTGCATTAATGCGTCTCATATTAATCAAAAGCATATGTACTTGCCAGAATTATTTTACACTAGTGAAGGTGGGTAAAAGCTTTTTGACGAAAATACGAGAAACGTGTTCAGTCTCAATTTGACGTTGACTTTGATATATTCGAAATATGACGTCGGGCACAATTTTAAGGCATTCACACGTAGAATATGCCTCAGGTTTCCACGCGCCAGTTGGCTACGACTTGTTGTACACGAGGCGTACATAAATAATTATGTTAATTACGTACTTACGTGCTCCATTCTGTTTTATCGTATGAGTAAATCTGATTAATTGGTTTTTTTAAGCACGCAAAAATAATAAACATTGCGTCACGTCGGGCTGTGTCAAGCATGTCAGTGTCAGGGCGGTGAAGTTTGTGTTTACATGGGCTGGCACGCAGCAAAACACGCAAGGTTAATGTAAATATGGAATATGCTACAAGTTGAAATTTATTGACACAATTTTAGGTCAAAATTCTCGAACCTTGCAAAAGTCGTCTGAAGTTGTCACATTTTTTAACAACGAGCACAGGAAGTTCTATTTTATAGCTAAAAACGTTGCTAAGCATTGTGTTCGCCATTTTGGACATAATTTCACAAAATTCCGTAATTCGATTTCATTCGAATCCAATTTTAGAGAAAAGGCCTGTCAATGAGATTTATGGTTGACTAGAAAGAAACATTGGAATTCTTACATGCTTCTAAGAACCCAAACCCAAGCCATTTAAAATCGATTATTGAGTTTGGAACTGGAACACCCGTTCTAGAATTAGACTGGGAACCGGGAAAAGTGATTTTCTTTATTACAGGAACAAGCGACTTTCGCTTCAAAGTTAGAGCCCATTACTTTCACTAAAGACGTCAATATCTATCTTGCCAAGTCTCACTATTTAAGTGCACGCATTCGAATTCGAGGAAATGATTTGAAGCTTGACTTCGAACAATTCAATTTATTACACTCCGTGGTGGTTTCGAACCTTTTCTCACTGAATTCCATGAGTTCAATTCATGGAATATTAATGCAAACCGAATTTCACCGTTAATGTGTGAAAGGACAGATGTCTGTCATTTGAAATTGTGTCAAAAAATCCAAAATCAATTTTGGATTCTCGGATTTGGGTTGCGTGTCGGTAATAATTTGATTGATGAGAATGGTGTAATAAGTAATAAGTAATACATTTTTGTGTGAAAAATAAAAATGTGATTTGTCACATGAGATTTGTCTCATTCAAGGTCGACTATCGAATTTGCAATTTCCGTGGATGAAAATGCGAATAATGTGCAATTTTATTCTGCTTGAATGTTTTGAACTGCTTTAACCCATTTCAATTTATCCATGTCATTATTTTTAACTTTCTATTTGACAGGGAATTTGACAGTAATTCTGGTAGTGACGCTTCACTGGAGAATGCGATCCATTACCAATTTCTGTCTCGCTAATCTGGCGGTTGCAGACCTTTGTGTCTCCATATTCTGCATCTATCAGAACCTCTACCACTTCAGATCCGACTCGTAAGTCTTTCTCTATATAGTCTCTATTTTCACTTTAGCCTAAAAGGACAATGGTACTAGACTTATGGGTTCGTTCGTGGTAATCAATTTAGTTTGTCTCCAAATAAAATATACATGATCCAGAAACAAATATGCAAGGTTAGCATTTTAGGTTTTACAGAAAACAAATACAAAGTTTTTTAAGTATTGATTCAAATACTTTTAACCATTGCAGACTTTTTACATCATTGTTAGCTCAAAAAGCAGAAGGTTGAATTCCAGAATTATTTTAACGCTCAATTATTAAAATCAACAAATTCATGTAAATTCAGCTCCTCAATATAAATTTTCATAATTTCTTTGATTTGAAAGGAAATTACTGTAAATACAAATTAAATTAAAAATATTTCAACAAAAAATAGCAAAAGAGGTAAACAGAAATCATTTTTTGTTGTTTTGGACATATCTTAGTTGACCTTAGTTCTAGAAACCATTATTGTGCTAGATTATTCATAATACGTGTAGTCATCTGTTTACATTTATTTTTCAGTTCAGTTTAGTTAGATTCTAAAATTATAAGCTACCAAAAAGTGAATTCTTGGCTCAGCTTAGGTTTAAAAATTAAAATCTGCCAAAGATTTATCTCTTTTGATCATTTGTTCATTAAGGCTCTAAAATTAGACTTTGCCAAAAATACAGTTTCTAGATTCAATTTAAGTTCTAAAATCTTAAATGTCATAAAATTCGTCTCTTTTAGGCTTTAACACGGAGCCTAAATTCCGCCCTTTAAACACATATTGGATCTAACCGTAAATTTTCAGGAAAAAAAATCCTTTAAACCTTAAATTGTAATCTTAAATCCGGATTTACAAAACTTTAGTATACTGCTGTTGGACTCAATCCAAATATTTTATTACCATTAAAGATTGACATTGTAAGATTAGTCCAATGTATCGATCTAATTTGCCAAACCCCGTCGAAATCTCGAATTTCTTTTAGCACCATTCCCTGTAGTCAACTTTGTAGTAGAGTTTAAGAAAATGCAAAAGTCGTGAACATTTAGCAAATTTAAGATTTTTTATAAAGAACATTTGAAAATTCGCAGCAAACAGATATTCTGGCTAACTCATAAGGTCAGTGCATGTCCTTATTGCCGTATATGGAATACAGAATATCGAGCAACCACAAGAATGCCGACATGCTAAGCCAAACCCCTTGTTTTCATCCAATTTCACTTGATATATTTTCATTTCTGTCCAAATTGAAATATGAGAACAGATTTTTTTATTAGAAGCCCCAGACGTAAAACATACCACCATACAAGTTCTAGACAATTTCGGAATTCACTCTGCATGCATAGCCTGGGAGATGCATGATCTACATACATTTTCTGGGAAAAGGAAGCGGACTTCTGAAATATAAAATTTATTGTAATCCCAGGCTCAAGAGGTTCTCCAACTCATCAGGCGAATCTTCCCTTTTCGGTATTTTTATGACACTGAGTAGTCCATACTTGTCATTCCTCATTCACTGTGAAATGAAGGGGAGATTGAGATGAGGAAGAAAAAGTCAACTTGTTACTATTCCACACAAGTGTACTGAGTCTCGGTTTTCTTTTCTTACTTTTTTTACAGTTGGGTTCTGGGTTCCTTCATGTGCAAGATGTACTTCTATATGAACGAGATGAGTCACACGGCTTCCATCCTGATTCTCGTCGTCATCTGTGTCGAACGCTATTTGGCCATCATTCATCCCATGAGATGCAAGGAGTGGCTTACGCTCAATCGGCTCCGGGTAAACTCTCCACTTTCATTTTCTAGTCGCGAGCCGAAAGCTTTGCATTACTTATTGCTAGACTTACATTTATCTTTGGACTGATGCTCAAAATACTTTGGAAATGACAATTTTGGAGTTTAGCCTCCGTTCACCGTCACTTCCAGTCAGTTTCATCATATATACCATATACGAGGGCGGGATGAAAATTATAAGGCCCAATCTTGTAAAATACCATCCGAACGACTTACATCATTGACATTTTGATACCTATAAATGTAATTCTATTGTTTTGGGAATATTTCTTGTTGCCGTGTGTCTTTAAACTGAATTTCAAAAATACTACAACCCCAGAGTACGTTAGGATACTTTTTCGAATGGAAAAAAGATTGTGTGGTTCTACGTCAATTGGGCGCCAACGTTCCATTACCGCTTAGCTTTAACTCAGCACTTTGATATTTTTAGCAAAACTTAGAGTAACATACATACTGCACACTTTTCAGATTTTTAAATTAACGCTAAGTGGTAATTAGTTCCTGGCGCCCAAATGACGTTGCGCTTAATTGACGCCTTACGGCGTACGCCTACTCAGGCCCGATACTTTTCATTCCGCCCTCGTAGGAAATATATGCTTTGTTTAGTATTAGCATGACGCTAACGTTGCGAAATGCTATGAAAGAAATTTGTTGACGTTGTAAATTCACATGTTATAACATCAAATATACAAATGAAAAAAAAATCATTGAAAAAGTATCAAAAATTGTATTAGTTAAATTTTGGCATATGTCGTAGGCGCTCAAGAATCTCTGTTATTCGTCTCCGCTTTTAGAAAACAAACTTAAATTTAAATTCAATTAACGAATTCAATTTTAACTTTGAAAACGAGTTACTTAAATTTTAAAATTGAAATTTAACAATATTTTTGAAACTAAGTAAGCACCTTGTTAAGACGTCATTTCAATTATTGCAAATTTTGTTTAATTAATTTTGAAGTGTAGTTATAACGTCAATCATTTATCTTGCATCATTTTTTTCTTAGACTTTCAATTGCTTAATCAAAATATGATTTATAAAAAGGAGTTTGATAGTTCTTTTTTTAGATTTATGAAGTTTGCGAGCAATTAGTTTCAAGATTTAGAAAAATATTAGCACTGAAATTGCATGTGAGGGACCAGTCTTCCTCAGCAACCGCAATATTTTCATTAAAACTGGGAATTACTGCTAATTTTATTCAATTAGCCATGTACTTGTTCCTCCATATCATCGTAGTAATAATTTTTTTTTAAATTGCACCTAATTTTGCTACCGACTCAGGAATCTGAGAAAATTTGCCAGGTCTTCTAATCAGTTGACATTTCATACACCAAAGGCAGGATCTAGCTTATTTATGTCGACTTTAAAAAAATTCAAAAATCGGAGCAAATTATCATAATATTATTATAGCAAATCTGTAGCATTTTCGCTCAGCTGTTTTAAGATGCAGAAAAATTTGTACCCATAAACAAAAGCTTCCTTTTTACAGCTAAATTGACGGGAAATCCGTTTTTCAATGCAGAACCGAGTACCGAGTATATTTTTGTTGGTGAAAGTGAGAGAAAGTCCAAATACTTTGACTCTTTGTCACATTCACTTCTTTTTGCTCGACTGCCTCCAGACGGATCTCGACATAGCTCAAGTATTTCATGCCCCAGGATTGACTATGTGAAGTTTGTACGGATCTGATCCGGAAACCTACTTAGAAGGATAATGGAATTGCGTAGGAATTGGAAGCAGATACACAGATCAACAATCCTACGCCTACGGAGGAGCTTTTGTAAAGAAAATCCCTTGAAATCAAAGTCGTATTGAAAAGACAAGACAATAGCCGAATCTTCAATGAACAAAAACCGTATTCAGATTTCAAGGACAGCTTTGTTCTTAGCTCTCCAGTCAATTAGCACGGACTTAAAAGCCCATTCTCTTATAGTAAAAAGCATTCATACGATTTATAGTGACTGGCATTCAGTTCATTCAGAGCTTTGGAGCCTAAATAATGAATGTAGCTGCGGGTATTAGAGATTTGAGATCGGATTGGGCTTCAGACTGAAGACTGACTGAAGGCAAGGCCTTTGTTCTATTCAATAAATGACGTCAGATTCCAATCTTTTTATGTAAGACTTTCACCTCAGGGAACACATTGAAATTGGAAACATTCTCCAAGTGTGAAAATCCAGAAATCTGATGACAGAAACTTGGCTAAAATTGGAAAATTTTGGTTCAGAAAGTTGGACACGTAATTGGTTCTGGCCTGGCTATTG
>JAQFYU010003216.1:0-10343 GCA_034694905.1 Ceratophysella granulata | reverse complement strand
CCAATAATTGCATTCCAGACCAGAGCACAACAGCTTGGGTCCACGAAGTAAGTTCCAGCCTGTCACTTTGACCTCGGCCTGGAACCACAAAACTCATAAATGTCAAATGTTATGACTCCTAAATTACATATTAAAGAATAGTTTAGTGACAGTTTGGATTTTGGGAAGGACCCAATTGGTCACATTCCCTTCACAGTTTCTCCAAACTATTGTTTCTCAACTTTAGCAATGTACAAAGTTGAGGCAAGGACTCGAGTGACAAGTTCCCCAAAAGTTCTAAGCCATGGGCGTGAAATGAAACTAATAATGTATCCACTAACTGACATGGTCAGGTCATGCCATTTTCACCCAAACCAATAAGACCTCGTCTAATGTATTTTCAAACGTGCTCGGAATTTATGGAAGCACTGGTGAAAGTTTGGTCCGGTTTTTATCTGTATTTCCAACTAAAAAACGTGTTGGCTCGACGCTCGACATTGGCAAGAAGAATTCCCAAAGTGTTTTCATTAACTTGTCAAGAATGGTGTACAATATACAGGGTGGGCACTATATTTCTCCACTGTTTAAAAAATTCTGCGGCTTTGAAAAGCTTCCGTAATCGATTTTAGGCCGGTTTTCGGGAAACGATGAAAAATAGGATTATGTATATTGACATGGACGATTGACCATTGACCCTAGCAACGATACCAATTTAAGAAATCAGAATATACATACAGATCACTACATTTTTATTTTTTTAATTTTCGCTTCACTACGGTAAGGGGTTAGGAAATCTGAAAAAGAAAAATGTTTTCAATTCTTAGAATATTTTATACAAATTGTTTACTGACGTCAGCCCGACCACTAAAAGAAATTCATTGTAAAATCGATAAATAGTATTTGGATGTAATATCTTAGTAAATATTAAAGTCAGCGGCTATTTAGCTGAAGTCAGTGGGAAGAATCTTCAACAAATATTTTCAAATGTACAGGGTGGACCTAGTAATTGTCCGAACCTCTTTCGAAAAATATTAACAGTCGGCGTCAGCACCGGAAAATCGATGGAAGAATACCAATTGCCCATTGCCAGGCACAGCGATAGTGTGCAAAAATATTTTAAACAATATGTAAGTTGCATTATCAATGTTTGGCAATCTATGCTGTTGCTAGAATTATTCCTCCATACCAACGAAATGTTAATTTTTGCAATTTATTTTCAATTCTTTAAAGATAAGAACGGTTTTCATCATGTTCTGAAATCAGACGATATTTCCAAAAAATTAGAACCTATTTACATGCTACCAGCCCTGAGCTATCCAAAGACGGACAAACAGACAGACAGACGGACATTATGGCAATCGCATAAGCCCAACTGGAGTTTTATTCTAATATTAACATAAATTGCAAAATGCAATACAATGCTCCCAGTTCTCATGTTCGTAATTTTTTTTCGAAAAGTTCAACAATTATCGAAGGTAATCACCCTTTTTAATTGTATGTAAAATGGTTCGATTTTTACCTTGAAGAAGGCATTGGCGGATAAGGAATTTCCGTTGGTCGATGATGGTAGGGCTGATGTGGTGCGGGTAAGGAGTAGTGCCAGGGATCTGGTTGGTGATGATGAGCTAGGCCAGGTATTGGACCACCATAGTCCACTGCTCCGTAGAATTCAGCTGCTGCAGCGGAAGCTGCAGCCGTTCCATAACTAATTGCAAGCGGCTTACTGGGTTGGTAATTGGAGTTCCAGAAGGAAGGTGGGAAGTTCCGGGTGGACATCGGAGATGCTGAAATCCAAAAAAAAATCATTTTTTGAAATATTTTGAATTTTTGATCGCCTAGAGATTGATTTTGTTGAATTTTGAGCAGTTCCAAAAATAGAAACAATAATAATGCACTATGTTATGGCATAGCATGTAATTATCTACACTTTTTCTAGGCCAAACAGGCATAAGGCGCTATTTTCTTGGAAGTGGAAGATTACACCTTACTTTAACTGAAGGGCACCAAAAAAAACGTCTCAATTTGAGTTCACGTGCAGCAGAGTCATAAAATGTGGCGAAGTTAACACAATCCAGAGGCTCATTACGTCTTATCAAAAGTATCTTGTTAAATCATCATATTTCACACTCTGCTATCTTTGGGAAGAAGAGCGGTGAGCCATATGAGCCATTCATTCAGGAAGCCACAAAACATGATATACCCAAATACAGCCCTGCTCATAGATGACAGATGACAAACTATAAGCTTCTTCCGAAAATTACGGATTACAGAGTTTCCAGCAAACACGGTGCGTGTTGCAATTTCCCAAAATCTCATGGCCGCGATATTTTTATTTACATCATCGCAGAAATTCATCGTCAGCGCATTTCATAGCCCGTGTTATGTTCGAACTAAGTGTAAAACATACAACGTAGTACAAATTCCCTTTAATCGCCATCTAAATTACAGCAGTCCCGCTGTTTGTTCATCGCCGCGATATTTCATACCTAATGAGTTTCATAGCCGCGACATATACCTATTGTAATTTTGAATAAGCCCAGAATTGTTTTCTATAAATTAAACTGCGATATTGGATGATATCGTGAATTTAACTCAGAAATGATGCGGAAATTCTTGATTCTTGCTTCTAACATCGCGAAGGTATTGGCTATGAAATATCGTCGCGATGTAGAAGGTCAAATATGAATAATGTCATCGCGCCGATGTAGTAGAACCGGTATTTGTAACATGCTTATATAAAACAATAAAGACAAAGCGATTGAAATATTGTACATCTCTTGCCTTGCTCATACCGCCGCGATGTTGAGGCACTATTTGGCCCACATTATAGCCGCGATGTAGCACTCCATTTGAATTATGCCTTTTAAGCGATGTTGAAGCACATACTGTTAATTGTCACAGTAATAACGAAAAATTGAGCGACTGGACTGTGAATTGTCCCGGCGATGTGAAAACATGGTAATGAAATATCGCGGCGATGAACTATAATGATCTGTACGATATCGCAGTTTGTGAACTGTTGCAAGACTATATTGCCTGAACTATTGTGATATTGAAATGTGCATTCACGCAATGGGTTAAATTTCTAGGTTTTTCCGGTTTTGGCCAACTCGCTGTGAGTCGAACTGTACCTATGTCTGGCTTGGCTATATGCATTTCACTAATGAATGGAACAGAGCTCAATGTACTTCACTATTCCTTGTCATCAGAAACCATATTTCCGTTCTAAATTGTCGTCCTTCTAACTAACCCTGGCCTGAGCATCCCTTCCAAAGTCGGAATTGGATACCGTGTAATGTTCCGTGCTCGGTTGACTCCTACGTTTTAAACTACACCGACTCCTTTCTCGCACATTTGGTGTTCCTATCTCTGCTCAGCTTGTCTTCAAAGTGTAATAGCTCCTATTCTTTTACATGACTTTATGTGGCATATGCATTTAATTAAGCGTTGACGGCTTGCACCCTTTTCTTCCGAAATAATAATCCACACAAAAATATCCAGTCAAGGCGGATCTGGAATCGGCTCATCTAAAATTTTATCATTTACGAGTGAATGATAGAATGATGAGACCAACCTCCTAAGAAACCTTTATTTTTAAAGTATTCGTATCTACTATAAATCGAATAATATTTTAAAACCTAATGTCGTAAATGTGTCTAAAATTAACGATGTTCATACTGAGTCCAAGTTCTGAAACTATTTGAGCTACCTTGGATTAGTTTAGTAAAAATTTTGTAAAAAGGTAGTAAAAAGAATGACTATTTAACTATAAAAAATTAAAGATTCTGTTAGAATTGCGAAATGATTTTAAATCCAACGTGGATTAATTAAAAAATAACTATTTTTTACCTTATTTTTTTGCCTTTTAGTAAAATTAGGTAAGTTTTTTAAAAAAAATAAAGCATATAAAATATTCAAACTTAGATTTCGCTACAGTCTCTTTTGTGATTTGGTTTACTTCACCTAAAGAATTATGCTTGTGCTAAGTATAAGTACACCCTGCTAGTTTTTTGTCAAGAAACCTTGAGTATACCTAAAAATAGCTACTTTTAACCTTATTTTGATTTTTTCAAATAATGAAACCGTGATCGGTTTCGGACACAATGACCAACCACAAAGTTCAAAATTGCCCCAAATTATTGAATATTATAACAAATTAAAAATCAACATAGAAGAAAAACTTCGATTACTAGGATTCAAAAAGAGGAACAAGCTTTGAAGCTGGCAGTTCTGTGACCTAGCTTACCTCAAGAAATTTATTAAATCATTAGCTAATTTTTAAAATTAAAAAAGTGACAAAAAATATTTGGGACAGTTTTAGTCAAAATGCGGTCAGAAGGAGCAATTTAAGTTATACCTTCAAGTAGGCACCGTCGTTTGGGCGTCAAAATGTACCAATGCCCAGTCTACGGCTCGAGTCACGTCCAGATGTCAAACCCGTTAAAATTTGGTACATGTCAAACCTGCAGTTGTCAAACCCGCAGATGTCAAACTCGTCGATGCCAAACCCCTTTTTTTTTTTTTTGTCGAAGACAAGTTTATGCCGACGGCGCCCAAACAGAAGGACGCCCAAACAGACCGCGCCCTAATGACTGCGCCCAGTTGACGTAGAATCCACTTTACATGCAAATAATGCTAAACGAATTCAAAACCGTCAATTTTCACATGTAGCTTGTGAGCGTTATATTTTAGCTTTCGAAATACCCAATTAAAAATAAAATATTAAATTGGCAATCGTTGATGAAATTTCTACATTAAAACGTCATTTAAAATAGCACTTAAATATCTTTAAATATTTGAGACATTTATTTTCTACAGATCTGCTACTTCAATATAGTATGCTGCAACTGCACTACTGGAAGCAGCTCACCCGAAATTCCACAGATTCTCCAAAAACTGAGCCCAAAACCCGACAAAGACAAATTCAAATCTTTCATCAAATAAAGTAACTAATTTACGACCTAACATCAGAACTACAAGGATTTCCCGTTCCCAAACTCAGTGTACACTCACTGAATCATTATCTGAGGTTTCACAGATTCCAGGGACATGGACATCCTTGCCCAACTGACCCATGCCACCTGAGCCTTTGACCTATGACTGATTTCCTAATATCCTGATGAGTCCCTTGTTTCGCTTAAAAAATTATACTTTGTCGATCTTTTTTACGTGGAACAAAAGATAGACCGGGAAGATAAACAACTCGATGACGGTAGCTACATTAAAAGTCAAGGTAGGAAAAGCCGAGTTACTTAGGCCCAGCCCTGGAGACATGAGTTTTTCAAGATGAACGGTTGAGCCGAAGGGAAGGTTTGTGTAATGTATCCTTGTGTGTGCTCGTAAAATGTTTAAAAAACAAGAACTTGTCAGTTTCTAAACCTTTTTTACGATGACCTCCTACTGTCTTCCCTATTAACTAGGCAGAGTACATTTTTCTGTCTTTTCCCTTGGCGACTTGCGAGGTTTTAACCGATTTGTCACTTCATTTTAAGAGTAATTCTTCGATTTCGAGGAACATAAACACGAGAGAACTGCTAGTATAATAGCATTACATATAATTACAAAAAACTCATTTATTAAACGGTATAAAAATATTCAATATTGAAATTCAATATTTGAGAAACAATCGCTTAGCAAAGGAATGTCTAGAAAATAGTGTGATGTCTGAGCTGAAACAATTAAGAAATAATACCTTAGAAGCCGAATTTCAAAAAAAATTATTGTAGAATGGCGAACGAACTACGTCGAGCAATCAAATCTTCTTTATTTATTTTTTAAATGTAATAATCTTAAAAAAAATTGTTGAACAGCGGACGAAATATATATGTATTTTCCATGTGGACAAAAAATAGAAAATTGAGAACAACGATGTAAATCTTTTTTTAAGTAATAGTTTTGCAAATTCGATTGAAAAAACTGAAAAATCGGCGACACAAAAGCTGCAAAATTGTAAAATGTTGCCATTTGTTATTGGAGATTGAATTATTGAAAAATATCTGCAAATCTTTAAATTTTGCGAATTTTTGGAAAATTGAACAATGATAGAAAAAACGAAAATACGCCTTCAAAATTTTGCTGTAAATGTTGAAACGTGAAAATTAAGACATTAAGAAGTTACCGTTGAATTCGGTTTAAAAACCGGGAATTATTCCATTTTCCGTTAACGTATACGACACGACCCGTCTTAGCCTAATGAGATCCTTTATCGAGGAAACGGAAGTTTAGACTGTTAAAGCTGGATAAAAAATAATTGCAAGATAGGACACTACTGCCCCTATAACGAGGCGTTGTAGTTTTTTTTCTGGACTATCTGTAAGTGCATTAGAGATTAGCCCTAATTTCCTTGTACATGGTGCACATGTGTGTTCTCCGCTTCCCTTGTTTTTAGTTGGACAAGAAATGGGTGCTATTTACCGAGTTAGGGCGGAAGGGTGACTGGACGAGGCTATATTATGAATGGAGATTCGTGTGATCTCCGGATTTGGAAAAGTCGGAGTTTTTAAGTGTTTTCTAGGTATTTGTATTTGTACTAATGCTATACCGGCAGCTTCGAATTTGGTCGAATTTCATGCCAGTTTACGTAAGGGAACTTGAGCTGAAATTTTGTGCAAGTATTTTTTTAATTTACTATATAAATGTTTAACGTCTTGCGGCGGTTCAACTAATATTTATACAACATTTAGCACCGCTCACGGCTGAGTGGTAACATAATTTTTAAAGAATTTATATTTTGATAATATCCAAGATTTATGAGAATATGATTTGACAAGGTCAAAATGGCTGGTTAACATTTCACAAATGCGATATTTAGAAAATCGCGTGATTAAACGGTCACTATGTATAGTGCCTAAATGGTAAATATACAAAAAGGTCGCGATTGAATGGTCAACATACGTTCTAAATGGCAAATATAAAAATCACGTGATTAAACGGTTAAAACAGACATTTTATCAAGAGTCACGTGACTTTTTTTTTGATTGATGTATTTATTAACGTTTCATATTCAAATCAGTGTTAAGCCAGTGATAGCTGTGTGTGTTTAGCTAGTGATTGACCAAACGGTCAATCTACGGTTTAAATGGCAAATATACAAAAAAAGCACGTGACTAAACGGTCAAAACAGGCTTCATACCAAAAGTCACGATTTGACGGTTCATAATACGGTTTGAATAGCAAATATATAAGCAAATCACATGACTAAATGATGAAAAACATTCGTACCAAAGGTCACACGATTAATCGGTCAATGTACTGTCTAAAAGGCAAACATATAAACAAAGCACGTGATTAAACGGTCGAAACAGGTATTATACCTTGTACCAAAAGTCAAAGTATTAAACGTTCAATATAAATAAGGCTTAAATGGAAAATACAATACAAGCACGTGATTAAACGGTCAAAACAGGATTTACACCAAAAGTCACATGGTCATACGGTCAATATACTGTTTAAATAGCAAATATAACAGGGTTTCTATAAAGAGTCACATGGTCAAACAGTCCGTGTACACTGTCTAAATGGTAAATACGAGTATATATAGAAATACATGATTTAACGGTCAAAATGGCAAATATACATGGGACAAGAGATTCAACGGTCAAAACAGAAATTATACCAAAAGTCACATTAATCAATGGTCAAAACAAACAATATACTAATATCCACGTGATTATCCATATGCGAGTACGATAAGATATATATATAAGAGTTTCGTCATTTGACGGTCAAAACTGACGACATCCAAAACCAATGTGATTTCAAATTATCTAAACAACATGTAAAAAACCACGTGGCTAAAGCGCCAAATCGAAAATTATACCAAATACCAAAATAGATGCGCAAAATATTTAAAGATTTGCGTGATTCAATTATCAAAAATCAAAATTCAATTTAAAAAATTTTATTATGGAATCCGAGTTTTATGAGTTTCCTTTTTTTACAAATTAAATTCTTAAAAGCTTGCATAGAAGTTTGAGTCCCTGGGATATCCCCGTTTTTCACACATGCCTGCCGGAACAATTCGAGTTGAAAGAGAAGATGTGTTCTATTTATGTGAGGGCCTTAAGAATTACATGAGCAGACAACTCGGGAGCTCTCCCCTTCAAGTGTTCAACTTCTCAAGTCCCAAAGTACCAGAAATAAAAATTATGATTCTTACAAACGGAGCAGACAGGCTCATAACGGGCATGTGGACTTATAAGGACCTTAGAGATCAGCTCAGGCCAGACCAACTACTCCTGCCTTAACTTTCATTTCCTCTTCCCAACACAACACAAGAAACAAGTCTATCAAGGCGAGAATTTTAGGTTCTTAGGATTTTTAATTGTTCAAAAAAATGGCTATGCATCATCGAAATCTTATAACTTTTCTATTTTTCGTTTAAAAGATGCTTAGCTGACAATGCAACTGCTTTAATTCATTCAGCTTACATTGCACCTTAACAGAAGTTTTGACCACCTTTGACCTTTACAATTAATCAACCTTAAATTAGTCTTATGATCATGTCATTCTCAAGAAGCCAACAATATCTATTAAAGTGATGGAGCAAATGTTAATGTGACCAACTGGATGATAACTTATGAACCATTTTATTTTTTATATAGGCTATTTGTGCATCTGAATTAAAAAGTGGACTAGATATGAACTCAACATATCAAGTAAAAGGAAGAAGCAAACGTTAATATGACAAACTGGATGATAACTTTCGAACCATTTTATATTGACTTTAAGTTAATCTCAATTAAAAAGTGGACTTAGTGTGAAGTGGACTGATGAAGCAAATGTTAATGTGACAAACTGGATGATAACTTGTGAACCATTTTATATAGGTTATGCTAATCTCAATTAAAAAGTGGCCTAGATATGAACTCAACATATCAAGTACACGGAAGAAGCAAATGCTAATATGACAAACTGGATGATAACTTTCGAACCATTTTATATAGACTATATGTGAATGTGAATTAAAAAGTCGACTAGATACGAAGTCAACGTATCAAGTAAACTGATGAAGCAAATGTTAATGTGACAAAGTGGATGATAACTTGTGAACCCTTTTTATATAGGCTATATGTGAATCCGAATTAAACAATGAAGCCAGCATACTAAAGTAAACCGATGAAGCAAATGTTAATGTAATACACCGGGTCATCACTTGTGAACCATTTTACATAGGCTATATACTATAAAGATGAATCTGAATTAAACTACAAAAATATATAATATTAACCAAATATTTCAAATACCTAATCAATTCCTATAAATACTTTTGAAATCGGTAAATCAAGAGTAACTCATAAATGCGAATTTTAAGAACCTAAAACCACTTTAAGGACCTTTTTCGGAATTTTGGTGAACCTTTTAAAGCTTAAATTTAGCCTAAAGCCTAACCATGCAAATTACATATGCTTAGGAACGGGGCGGACCAGTGGAAGAGCAGGGACGGATGTTTCGGGTATTAAAGTGTTTGGAGAGATGAATGGGCTGGGAAAGCAGTAGTGGGCATATTCACGTGTAGTCTAATGCACAATTTCCCTTTGACTTGACTTCTTGTGTCTCTGTGCTACTCTGTGTCATCAAGATTTATTTCCTCATAAGGTGACTTCCACTTCTGCCTTTTTAGACCAAAAGGTCTTATGGGATGGTCCTGTCTGTCCGTCTGTCTGTCTGTCCGTCTGTAGCCAGTTTTGCGGAAGCGCAGCGCAAGTCGCCTATGTAACATGGTATGAACGGATGCTTAAAAGATTCATTGGTCGCAAGCTGCCGTCAGGCAGGTTTTTTTCTCCGCTTCCCATCTGGGTGTCTAAGCTCACTTCCGATAAAATGTGCAGTTTTTCCTCATGTGACCATGTCCATTTTAAGAACAATTTGGGTATTGTCTTTTTCAGATCTATTTTGGGATTTAAGGGTTCAATTTTACGCCGTTCACTGATTCAATGAATATTTATGGGAGATGGTCAGATTTATTATAATTTTAGATGGGTGAAGGCTACGCAGATAAATTAACATTCAACATTAAGAAATTGCATACATGCATGATCAAGTGGAAAAATAGAATAAAAACTCGAACTTCACTGGAACAAATGAACCCAAAACTAATCAATTTCGAAAAGACATAAATGCAAAACGAATTAAAATCAAATCAGAATAAAAACAAATTGACAAAAAGTTAATAATTGCAAAAAATCGACAAATCTCAACAATTTCAACAAAAAATCGACAAAATTTGATGAATCCAAATGACAATAGAAAGATTGATATTTAATACCTCAATAATTTCAATCGACTTCTCAAAAACGAAGAAATAAATAAATAATATCAATGGTATCCAATCAAATTGGCTAAAATAGGTAAAATACAAAACA
>JAQFYU010003215.1:0-10344 GCA_034694905.1 Ceratophysella granulata | reverse complement strand
ATAAGTCGTTCCGTAACTAAAAGGCAATTTCCACATTCATTCGTGTAAAAATAAATATGCCATTGTGATTAATTTTTGTACACAAAGCAAAGTTGAATTTCAAGCCGAAATTGAATCCAAAGATCCTGCTTGTTTTCAAATTTTGTAAATGCGTTGATTTAGAAGCGAATTTCAAAATGAACTGAAATTTCTATTCAGAATATTTTATTATTCAAGCAGAAGCATGCTAGAAATAAATTTTTTGGGTTAAGTTAAAATAGATTCAAATGTCTATCATATATTTAGCATTATACGATCATTTCAAACCAAACACATTTTAGTAAAGCAATCAAGGGATCTTGACCTTGACAACGAACTAACTGCTAACAAAAATATGGTGAAAATCAAAAAAAAAATTATGGTCAAATAATTAATAGTTACATCGAATATTTTAGATCATTATATCCTGTGTGTAGCAGCGTGAGTTTCAAAACGAACGAAGTAGTTGTAAACGGCCGTCTTTAATTATTTCTACAATAAGATGTTAAAAATCAATGTATTTATGGTCAGTTTATCTGTTTCGCACTTTTTCCCCTAAATTATCTTAATACAGTAAGCGTGAATTGCAAAATGAACTCATTTTAGGCCATTTTATAATTACAGAATTTCAGCACAAATTTGTTGATAATCATTAATTTTATGATTAGTTAATTGGTTCCGAAGCCTTCAATTAGCCTTAAGCTTGTATATAAGAGTAAATTGGCTCTAATATGGTGAATTCTAATTTTTTTTAAAAAGTGGTGAAAATCAGCATTTTTATGGTCGATTTAATGGTGGTTTTGTAGTCTAAATGAGCCGTGAATGATGAAACGTGAATTTCGAAAAGAACCGTTTGGAATCAATAAAATAAAAATGTTGCGACTTTTATTTATTTTAACGGTGAAAATTAAAATTATGTTATCAATTTAATGGTGATTTCAAATATTTTGCGTAAAGTTGCTTGAGCGTGAATTTAAAAGCAACAGTAATTATATTTGCGCTGGGCGACTGAATCGGTGTCAGTTAAATTTTTTATTATCCATTAAGAGTTTTGGAATATCTTAAGATTAAAGCTGAAAAATAATTTCAAAATACTTCTAGTTATGCTTAAAATTGAACGGCATGCCCCTATTCCACCTTAAAAAGCATTAGGATGGGAAAACTATTAAAAAACGCATTGTCCAATTCAAAATTAAATGTACAACTTTTACTACAGTAAACCTTCTTATACTCAACAACGTCCCAACTTGAACTTTTAAGGGTTTACACGATCTTGCCAGACGTGACGTCAGAAGCTTACCAGAGTGTCGCTCTTCCAAGCCGACAATTTTCAAGGAATTAATATACGACATTGACCTAGTGTTAACTGCTGAGCCCATTGGAAATCCTCCGATGACGATGGCAAAATTTCCAGAGGTCAATATTGACAGCGTGAGGCTTGAAGAAACACTTAGTCGGTGGTAATAGGATATTACAGTGTAGGATCTGGCGATGGGAAGAATGATTATAAAAATCTGTATCCAAAGCACGATTTTCGATAAGGCATTGTTGTAGCCTATGTTGAGTAGATGTAGACACCGATATACGGCGAATGTGGTCTTTGGGCGGCGAAGTCTTACCTTGGTGAACTGAGTATTCCCGGTTATGGATAAACTGAAATTATTAAAATTAAATTATTATTAAATTATTAGAATTTTTTAACGATCATTGGACAAAAATGCTGAAATAGATTTTGATTTTGATTACGTAAATTAGCCAAATTACTCACTTACTCATTCTAAAATATCATTTCTAATTAATTTAAAAAATAAGGTGAAAATCAACATTTTTAGCACGGGATAAGTAGTGGCTTGGAAAGCGTTTCGTAAATGAACCTAAAGTGCGAATTTCAAAACGAACAAATTCTGAAATGACAATTTAAATTTTTTAACACAAATATGGTGAAAATCAACACTTTTATGGTCAATTTAATCGTGGTTTCGAATATTTACGGTAAATAAGCCTTAGGCATGAATTTCAAAATGAACTGTTTTGAAATGGAAATTTTGTATTGGTTTAGAAAAATTAAAGCGAAAATCAACATTTTTATGGTCAGTTTAATGCTTTCAAATATTTATCGTAAATAAGCTTTAGGCATGAATTTCGAAACGTGGTTATAAATGGAGATTTTGAATTTTATAGAAAAACCATGGTGAAAGTCGACATTTTTATGGTCAATTTAATTTATGCATTGTTATTTAACAGCTTCAAAATCTTCAAAATTTTATAAACTCCTTAAATATCTTAAATTTTAAATAAAACATGTTGTTAAGTCTCTTGGATATCCGGTGCCGACTGCAGTATTTCTCAAAATAGGGCCAATTATCATATATCTAGCCGGATAAAAATTAGACCCTTAAAACTTACTTAATTTCATGAAGCCACCGAGACGTTCCAAACCAGTAGGAAAACATGAGCAGAAGATTGACGAAAATAATATTCCAGTACACATAAACCAGAACACCTTCAAAAACTGCATAACTCAAAATGACCCAAATTGGATCCGTCTTCAATCCAAACATGGAATAAATATAACGAGAACTATGCGGATTTCTGTAGAATCCAATGGCAGCCGAAATCCAGGTAATATTGGACACAACATAAAAACCGCACAGTAGCTTCTCACAAACGTCGGATTTAATATTTGCATTCTTCAGTTTAAACGATTCTAAAATAAAGTCACAATTAAAATTCACTCTTCAAAAAACATGGCTTTAAAATTCAAACTCACCTTCTAAATAACCTTGAAACCTAAAAAATTGATTAAAACAAAGAGCCACTTCATGTCGCTTCCTCAGATTACTGTATGTAAATATTGATGAGACAACTGCGGTAACTATCCAGAGTAAATGCATTACTCGGTTAATCGGCTGGAGTGAGTAATTGTGGTAGTGGTACGAAATTAGTAAATAAATTAAATTCACCCAAACCACACTTGAGATCAACAAGGTTATAGCCATCTTAGGCTCAGATGTTACATTTAATGTAAAGGATGCCGAATTCCAATCAAATGGTAGAATTTTGAGGAAACTGGCGTTTCTAAGGGCTCTGCTAATCACAGCCAAGGTTCTTTTGGTTAACATTCTTGAATACTCAAAATTAACTAAATAAATGCGGAGAAAGTCCCAAGTGAAAGCAAATGACGTTTATTTCTGAACCAGACCAAGCGTCAAAATTCGATATGCTGCTGTCCAACATGTTTATTGCATTAAATAAAGACTGACTTACATTTTAAATAATTAATTGTTTAATGGTTTAAACATGGATTCAGCTGAGGTTCTGATGTAAAGCCGAGAGAGCACAAATTATTCATAAATACAATACAGTTATTGAGGTTCGAAAATGGTCAACACGACGATGACAACTGGTAACCTTGGAATTCGAATTTAAACAATTTATGAGTATACAATCATCAAATATGCATTTAACACAGGCTTTCAACCAGCTTAAACTTATATAGGTATTCTGTTTGGCACGTAGTCTTAAACACCGTTGTACGTGTCATTTGGGTCCAGTGTGATAATTTTAAACCAATTTAATTGAAAGATTTTTAATTTGCGCTGAAGTTTTTTAATTTGACATCTCAATCGTTGTTAGTAATTGGTCGAAATAATAAATTGAATTGGACAAGTTTGGAAATATCACTTTCCAAAATTGGGGTGACAAACGGGCGATATGATGCAAAATGCTGAACTTGCATGTGAAACGCTATGTAAGAAGTATGTATGCTACATAGTTACGTAGTGCATGACGCTCAACTTGGTATACAGACAAGGTGTGCCATTAATGTTTTCACAACATTTGCCGTATACAATATTTATTAACGGAGTGAAAATTTTTACCGTCATGCTACCTTTTGAATTTTTTACAGAAATAAATGTAATCTCTTCTTAGCGAAATATAATATGGCATGAAACTGTAATTTTTCTTAAATTCAGTGTTCAATTCGAAACAGGCGGATTAATCCTTAGCCTAATGGTTAAATTCAGTGTTCAACTCGAAAAATAATCATAAGCCTCATCGTTAAATTCAAAATCAAGTGAAGGATCTTCAACACAGTAAACGTTTTAACATACAGCATCGTTCCGACCTGAACTTTTAACGGTTTAAAGGATCTGGCCTCCGGTGACATCAATTTCTGCTCAAAACCTCCGTCATGATCTCCTTTGAGTTTGAAGGACTTGATATAGGCAATTGAACGGGAATTGACAGCAGCGGCCATTGGGAAGCCACCAATTACAATTACGTAATTTGAGCATGCCAGAATGGCTAAAGCAATCATAGACGGTATACCCAATCGGTCATAATAAGATAGAACCGTGTAGGTTCGGAGGGCTGGAAGGACAATTACAAAAAACTGGACCCAGAGTGTAGACATGCTCAAAGCATCGTTAAAGGTAGCGTTGAGTAGCTGGAGGCAGCGATAGACGTCATATGTGGTTCGAGGGTCACGGAGTTCTGATTTAGTGAATTTTGTATCCGCTTGTGTTGAAAAACTGAAAATTAATAACAGATTGAATGGGTATGTGCTTAAGGTCTTTGGTTTGGTTTGAAATACCCGCCCTTTTTCGAACTATGTCGGTTTTGTATTGAAACACTGAATTAGCAACAGAACAAACGGTAATGCGAATGCGTAAGACAATATTGAATTGGTTTGAACTTCCCGCCAAACACTTTTGCGTAAGGCATGCTAGATATGTTTGACCTTTGGTTCTAGGTCAACCAATTGACCTATAGTTACGTTTGACATGGCGTTGAAGAGCTTACATTCTACAGAGTCTGTTTTTCAGTCTTGAGGTCATTCAATTGTATCAATTAATTTTCTTTTTAACTTTTGATTAGTAAATCAAAGTTTATTTAAAGTTATGGTAAGGTCAGATATCAAGGCCATGGGATACGTAACTCAAGTTCAAACAGATGACACGTGTTTACAAAACGTTTTAACATCGAAACACTGAATACCAGATTCGTTTAAAATTCCCGCCAAACAGTTTTGTTGGGTCATCCTACATGTTTGACCTTTGGTCCCAGGTTAACCACTTGACCTAGAGTTAGTGCTGATATGGCGTTTTGCAGAATAAATTTTTCAGTCGTAGGGTCCGTTATTTTAATTTTTTGGTTGATAAATCAAATCTGCATAAAAGTTATGACAGAGAATTGTATCTGATTTTCAGGACCGTATCAAACGAAATTCGTGGTCAAACCGATGATCCATACCGTTGGGTCAAATTTTCTAAGCATTCTGGGCGTCATATTTCAAAACTCAATCAGATTTAAGCTAATTTTCACTTACTTCATTTCAATGAGCCATCGAGCCGTTGCAAACCAATAGCAAAGCATGATTATTAAATTGAGGAGAATAATATTCCAGTATGCGTAGACCTGGATCCCTTCAAAAATGGCATAAACCAGAATAACACAGGTACAGTCAGATTGTGCTCCTATAACCGAATATAGATAGCGAGAACTGTGCGGATTTCCGTAGAAGCTGATAACCGACGGTATCCAGGCAACATTGCAAATTATTTGGAAACCACGCAGCAGCTTTTCACAACCGTCTGGTTTTTGATATTCACCCAGCTTAAATGAATCTGTAAAAATTTGAAAACATTGTTAAAATGCACGCCAAGGTCATCTAATTCAAATTTGAACTCACCTTCCAAGTATTTTTGATATTTAAAAAATTGATTAAAGCACAATTCAATTTCCTGCCGCTTTCTCAAATTGATGTACGTAAAAACAGAAGCCACAAACCCGGAAACTATCCAGACTATATGCAAAAGCCTATTAAAAGGCTGAAGGGAATGACTGTGATACAAATACGAAATTGTCAAGTAAACCAAATTTGTCCAAATTACGGATGAGATCAAAATAGTTGGTAATAATTTTGAGCCATTGGTCACGCTTAACATAAATGAAGCGGGGTTCCAATTAAACGGCAAAATTTTGCAAAAACAGGCGTTTCTAAGTATTGAGCTAATTATAATTGAACTTCTCTTGGTTAACATTTTACAATTTCGCAGCAAACTAGATAATTGGACACCAAATTTTTTGCCTTGTCTGGTCTGGAGACAATTCACAATACGAAGTGAAAGCAACACGAAATCGGAAACTCGATTTCCCAAAAATTGACATAACCATTCTTTATTATGCTTACGTATGATGGTTAACGGCATGGCAAAAACATTAGAATCTAATTGACATTTATGGAATGGAATGGGTATACTCAAGGTGAGCCATGCGTTATCAAATTTTTAGCCGACAAAAGTCAGTCCACGCTAGTCAATGTTGTTACGGGTTCTAAAAAATTGATTCCTTAGAAGTTCTAGGTATGTTCTAGGTTAATTCCGTAGCTTGTACGTAACTGTGACACGCAAATTCGTCTGTAAATGTTACGACGTCATTGTATTGCCGGAAGGTGTAGAGTTAACTTAGAAATTGGCTCGTGTATTGGACTATCTGCAAAAAATGATTAGTTTGCTAGAATTTGTAAAGACACGGAATTCAAACGTTTCAAGAACTGGTTACAAACAATCTACATTTAAACATGATAGCGGAAAGTTGAAAATGACGTCTAGTTAACAAATTCAGTAATATCAGTTTTTCGGGACTATGACTAAATACAGCCAGCCAATTACCATACTTTTGCACTACGACAACTGTATTCATGCCAATCATAGCTCACAGCATGTAAAATGGCAAAGACCCATTTTTTGTGAAAGGCAAATACAAAATTCATTGAACTCACCCAATTAAGCGTTATCACGAGGTGTTCTCCAGAATAAGGAATTTAGTCCATTATTTCTTATGATCTGAAGTCTATTTTTATGTACAATGAATTGGACAAAATTGAATATATTATTGGTTGACGTTCCGGAACACCTGGTTAAACCTCACCTAGTAGAAATATGGTTATTTGGCCGATTTCAAGGTTATTTTTCACAGTTCAGGTATCAAGTTGTGTCGGTCCAATGAAATTAAGCAAAGAATTTATTTTTAGCTATGAAATCAAATATGTATTATTTATGAAACATGTTTTGAATGACATCGTAGCACGAACAAAGACTTTTGAATATAAATTGCATCATATTGCATCGAAAAAACTATTTTAGCATTAGCTCAAAAAATTGCACAAGATGTGACATTTTGCACACGATGATGAGGTCAGTTTATAATATTCATAACATCAGCTAAGTCAACTGTTCTTAGGATTTTATAAAAAAGTTACAAATAACCTATAGTTAAACCAGCATTACTTGACAAGCTAAGAATACGAGGGCTGTTTCAAAGTTTTCGAGTTTAATTTCTTCATTTGAGATTTAAGCTCACAAAATCGTTGTGGTAAGAAAACACAAGTTCAAGTCTATATAAATCAACTGCACAAAAAATAAAGTATTCAAAATATAGCAACCGCAACAGATTCAAAAGATCGCAAACGCAAACAAATATAAAGTATTCAAAACATTTCAAAAGCAAAGATTCAATCAACACGTCGCATGCGCATAAAAAAGATTCAGAACAAAGCATAAAGAAAGAAGATTTGACACATCGCCAGCGCATGAAAAAGGATTCGAAACATTACATGAGAAAAAACATAGTACAAGCAGTACAAGCGTAAAAATATAGAATTTAAAACATCGCAATCACAAAAGCAACGGATTCAAAGCATCGCCCGCGCTGTCGTAATAAACAAGGGATTTAAAAAGTGCGTAAACAAAGAAGATTCAAAATCAAAACATCGCAGGGGCAAAAAAATGGACTGAGAACATTGCCGCCGCAAAAGAATAGTTCAAAACATCGCAGGCGCAGAAAACAAAGGATTCAAATCACAGCATTAGCAAGAAGAAAAGTTCAAACCAAACAAAGGATTCAAACATCGTACGTCCAAAAACAAAGGATTCAAAAACTATGGCAATAACATCGCAGGCGAGGAAAAGGAATTCAAAGCATCGCATGCCCAAACCAAAGGATGCAAGACATCTCATACCTCAAATCAATGTACATATTCAAAACATCGCTAACCGTCACAAAAATTTGAATCACTGAACCAACAAAATACACCTCATAGTCCAAAAAATCATCAAACTGCACATTTTAAGAGTAGTGAACCTCTGTATATAAAATAGCGGACCAGACTGAATGCGAAGTGGCCTACAGGCCTTGATCATCTTCTTCCTGAGTTCTGACAAAGGCTGGAAATTAGTAAGCGCGTCATTGCTAAGTGATTTCAAGTAAGCTCTAGAAAGTCGATTCACGGCTGCTGCTTCTGGAAAAGCCGTCACTACTATGATAGCCGTGAGAGAAATTGAAGGAATGCCCGTAACAGTGACAAAACTCAGTTCATGTAAATGGAAGAGACGAATTAGAATGAAATTGGCTGTGGCTGGAAGGGCAATCATCATAAATTGAAGCCATGGAAGAACGATACTAGAAAAGCAGCTGTTGAATTCTTGATTTAAATACGAAAATTGGCTGTAGATCATTAACGAAATGTGCAATTCACGAATTTCATTGTTGGCAATTTGGTCAATCTTGATCTGGTCACTTCGGCTGTTGAAACAATAAAAAAATTTAACCATTTTTAGCAGCAATTTTATTGTATCCGCACTTACTTTAGCCTCATTTCCCGTAACCAAGCCGAAGTTCCGAACCAATAGCAAAGTAACATTCCTATACTGGAAGCCACACAATGCCATATGAGCACGTAGGCACAGAATTCGAACATCCAGAATGGCAGGATGACCCAAGCCGGCTTATTTCCGCCGTGTACCAAAGAATAGAGGAATCTTGAGCTGTTCTTATCTTTGAACAGAATTAGCGAACACATCAAACTGTTAACGTATCTGAGGATTCCGAACATCCGAAGCAGGATTTCACAACCGTCTCGAGTTTTCACCGTCTCTCCTTGTAAGAAATAATCTACAACATTTAATACTTTATATTTTAAATAGAATTCACGCTTAGTTTAGGCTTTTTAGTGCTCTGATGATGTGTGGTCGACGATCTGGTCATAACTGTAATTTGACCTTGAATTTGGGCATGGTCAAATTCAAATGGCAAAATACGTAAAGTTATGGTTGCTTTGGTTTGGTCTGTCGTCCGGTCTTAACTATAATTTGACCTTGAATTTGAGAATGGTCAATGTAAAATAGCGAATTACAAACGGTCACTTTGATCCAAAGATTGTGTCAATAGTTTGGTAAAGGAACTGGTTAATTGAGTATAGTTTGATTTGATAGATTAAGGTCAATTATACGGTGGTAAGAAATTCAGAGGTCACTTTGCGCTGCAGTCTGCACACAATTTGGTATTTGATCTGGCCATAATTAGACATTGTATTTTGTACTAAAATTGTTCATTTACAGTCATTTACATATGCACAGGGTCAAAAAATTCGATATGGGTTATTCAAGGTCAAGGTTGATGACGTCAGGATGTAAACATCAATCACGTGACGGTAGTTCGTGGCGTACAAGCACAATATTGGTATACGAATGTGGTCAATAGGAAAATTCATAGCTGAGCTTGGTCAATGGTATAAACTTGGGCAAATTGGGCAACAGAAAGTTAAACGGTTAATAGTGTTTAAAGTCAAAGTCAAATACATTCAGCATGGTCGATAGCGGGTTCGAATTTTCGCGCTCAACTCTCCATGCTTCAACTCAGTTACTGCTTATTACTGCGCACTTCAATGAGCGGTCGTTGGCCGTTGACCGTTTGCCAGGTCAAGCATAAAGCATACTAAAATAAACAAATGCGCGCGTGATATGCATATTAATGTCACATTGAATCTGAAATTTGCGCCAGTGAAATTATCATTTAAACTCACCATCCATCTTCTTCTCCAAACTGAAGAAATGATTGATGAACTGTTCCAACTCATTTCTCCGTTTGACCGAATTATACGAAAGCACAGCAGCGAGGAAGTAGCAAGCACCCAACACCATGTACAATACTTTCTCTGAAGCCTTTGTAGAATTTCTGTAACGACAATAGGAAACCCCCAAATACACTGACATTGTCCACAGGAACACAGAAATAGTGACCGAAATCCCGAATCTCCAGTCTGTAATCACAGTCACGCGACAAGTCTTCGAATTCCAATCGAATGGTATCACTTTTAAAAAACAAGAATGTAGCAGAATTGAGCTAATGGATCTAATGCTCTGATGGGTCAGCATTCCGAATGTCGGAGACTAGAGTACGTGCAGCTTGAATGTACCATTGACACTGAAGTAAAGTCGAAAGTATAATATTACATGTCTGTCTGTCCGTGCCGAATGTCAT
>JAQFYU010003214.1:0-10344 GCA_034694905.1 Ceratophysella granulata | reverse complement strand
CGTTCAAAATAACTATTATATGTACCAAAAGTACCTGCAAAAACGCATTGAATAATATAAGATGAATATCCAGCGTTTATTTATCAAGAAATAAATGCAGAATTATCGAATTTCTAAGTTAATATTGCTTTTTAAATATCCGGATCCGGATCCGGATCCTGGGTTCGTAGGATCCGTTAGGATCCGTTATCCGGATCCGTGACTCATGGCGGATATTGTAATCTCTATACCGTATGCGATCTACAAAACTATGGTTTTATGGAACAATCGTATTTTTTGCTTACGTTAGGTTCTGTATAGTGCGATTAAGTTAGGCTTTGGAAGGAACTGTTGGGTTAGGTTTGACCAAGCGTACAAGGCAAAAAGGGCTAAATATACAACTCTATAAACAAAAAGGCCGCCTATAAACCTAGCCTAACCTATAAAACGCGCGACAAGAGTTCTTTACGTTAGATAAGATTCTTCTAGGTTAGTTTATGTTAGGTTAGGTTCGTAATACGGCGTTTTTCTGAATTATGGATAGGTTATCTTTTGATAGATTTAACAATATATATTTTATATTTATTTAATTTAATGATAAGAATATTGTTCGACTAGGTTTCCATTCTTCGTATTTATGCCACTTTGAGAAAATTTCGACAGAAAAGTAGCCAGCAAAATCCTGTCAAACTCAATATTTTATCCACATTTTACAAAAAGATCCAAAAAAAAAACGGGCCCAGCCCACGCCACACTGAACTGTCTTCGCTCATTTCTCTCCCACGTCCACACCATTTCTCTCTGTCATTCTATTAATATTCATGTGAAATAAATCAGTCTGTCCCAATACTTGAGAGTACATGTGGAAGTAGAAAGGGGCGATTGGGAAGATTCGAGCGGTATCCTGAGATAGCATTAGAGAGATTGGCTGGAACGTCCGTCTGTGTGGTCAGGATGAGATTCCAGGAATTCAACAATAGGGACCTATGCCCGAATTCTGAATGGATGCTTGAATTTGGTGAAGAATGCAATTCCAGCAACAACTGAGAAACTTAAAAGGGAAGAAGAGAAGAAGAGACTACTGTCCGAGAGAGAGAAGGAATAAAATATTCGGAAAACCATTTCATCTGGCTGTAACTAATCGAATTCTTTCCAGCCGTGGCAAATCTCTTGAGCAGTTTGTGTAGAGAAACTCCCCTACCATTCCTGATCAGATCAGAAAGAGAGAAGAGCCGAGGCGGCTTCGTCTCTACTGGAGACCCACACAACACTTTTTGGTCTTCACAGATGAAAACGGACGAGTTTTCCAAAACCCATTGAGGCTCAAGTTTGGGCTGGCTCGGGCTCAATTTGACCCCGCAAGAACTCTGGATATGGATCCCTCTTTGATTCAAAACTATCAATCCCATTTGTTTCCTCTTCTCTGATCAGATCCTCAGCTAGACCATGGACGCACTTTGGACAATTCATGTAGTCGGCAGTTTGGACTGGAACTGGACCCATATTTCTCAGCAATTAAGAGCACCCGGTGCTTTCCCAGTCCATTTTCTTCATATTTGTCAAATGTAAGCACTGTCCGAAATATAAGCGCTACTTAATTGGTGTAACATCGATTTTCGATTAGAAGATATAGCGAAATACCAGAATTCTTTAACGATACGAACATTGTACTGGTTTAACTGCACTGTATGGTCTTGTATTGTTAAACCCAAGCGTAATTTTTGAAAAGCTATGATAGCCTCATCGCAAAAAATCTGATTCACATCGCAAAATTAACTAAAGTTGACCAGAATTTGATCTGCGCAAACTTTTTCGCAAGTTCCAGACGTACTATACGAGCATACGTTTGAAGCAGACTCCAGTACCTTCGGAGTACCTTTGATATACGTTGTATTTGCACTCGCCTTCACGAAGGCGGAGATATCTGTTTCTTGAGTTGCGAAAGCGAGTGCGAAGGCTGAAGGCTAAATCCTCAGCCTTCGTTCCTTCTTCGTGAAGGCGACGGCAACAATTTTGCCAATCAAAATCATTCAGATCAAATGCACACAAAATCAGCACACAATAAATTCACGAAGGGCCTTCACGAAGGCTAAGGCAGTCTGAGAAGATCGAGTGCAGGGACTTCAGCCTTCACGAGTGAGAGTGCGAAGGCGACAGCTTTGCCCATCTATGGTACCGACTTACACCCGAGTCAGTCACAAACTAGCTTTAATCAACTTGGGTGTCAAAATCCTTTAACTTTGTATTTAAGCATCGCGTAGGCGTAAATGCGGCTCAGGGGAAACACCTTTAAATTTGCAAGCTGGCAACATGGCAGCTTAGGTATTTCCAAAAAATCACTTGCCCTAAAAACTGATTCATCGAAATTTAGATTTAAGCATTATCAGAAAACGCTACTTGCTCCTATACGGTTGGTTCATAAGATCCTTCTAGCCAAAGACAAAGGATTTCTCTGTTTCGTTTCATTATAGTACTGTACAGTAATACACTTATACTGGAACATTAGCCTAGCGAGTAAGGAGGAGACACTAAGATAGCGGAATTACGCCTCTCTCTCTGTCCAAATCAATTGGTTTGACATACAAAAAAAAAGAGTAGAATTGAACCTAATTCCCGCATGGAAATGGCCCAGGACGGCTAGTAATAGTGGTAATAAACGTAATTATTATTCATGCTTTGGATAAAAAGAAGCCGGGACAGTAAAGTGTTACATGTTAGTCAGTTAGCGGTCAACAAGTGACAACTTCAGGCCCAGGCCCAGGTTATTAGGTTTTCAATAATATATTTTCCCGAAGTGTAATTTTTGAAGCCAGGTTTATAGGAGCCACGTTGAATTTGGTCTAGAGCATAGGTGTTTGATATTTTAAATCCAAAATTTAAAAAAAGTTGTTTCTGACAACTGGAAAATATAATTCCAAGTCTATTTTACCGGACATTTGGTCAAATTAGAGCTCCTTACACGATGCTTTGAAACCCAACACAGTAACCTGAGCCTGGAGCCCAATAATGTAATGGAGCCTATTGAACGGAGTGATATGCACAAGTGAGGGTCGGTAAACAGACAATTGGAGACAAGGGTGATTATTAGGCATGTTTCATAGAGTTGACATAAAAGAGGCATTTAGAGGTAAAAGGTAGCCCAACCTATTGATTTGATACACTCGCTCACTTTCCCAGCCTTTTTTGCCTTTTCCCGAATGGAATTGAGCAGATGGAAAAGTCCTCGTAACTCTTGAACTAATGCCACACACAGAAAGCTTCCAAAAAACTGATTGTGTAATCGGAGTGAACGGATGGCTATTGCACTTTGGCTCGAGCAGAGGGTAAAAAAATCAGGGTGAATGAAGCATATGGTACCTTAGTGCTGGAACCTCTTGACAAAAAATAAACGGAGCTAGTTATGATTGTCAATGGTCCACAATGGGGGTAATTATTAGGTTTCCATTTGTATTTATGTACCTCAGCTCCTCCGCTGACTCCAGCTCATCATCACCCTTCGCCTAATGGCTGATTAGAGTAGTGTGTTGTGTACAGAGAGCCTGGCCTGGTGGGGCCTCTTCAAGAGGATCATCATGACATGAGGCATGGGCTCCATGGACTCGGAATGGCGGACTTTAATTTTTGATTCTAATTTTTGAAAAGGTTTCCAGCTCCACCGAGTCCATTAGGCTGAATAAGTAAAGGGCTGGGAGCGAGGATAGGCTTTTAGGAACACGAATGTTGGTTTTTTTTCCCAAAAATATTTGAGAAAGTCAGAAATTCAGGTGATAGTCGCTGAACTTGGTTAAAAATCAAGTTTAATAGGTTTTAAGGTTTATCAATTAAATTATTGAGCCAAATATTTGTTCCAATTTAATTTAAAAATTGACTTTTCTGTCTATTTTGTAAGAAAATCTGAGTAAATTCAATATTTGGCTTATTTTGAGTTTAAGAGTTTTTCATTCCTAACAAATGACATTAAATTGCATGAAATTCAAAGGGGAAATGTTTTGGGGTATTAAGTCCAAAGTTCAATTGCATAGTTGAAATATAATTTTATGAAGCCGAACCGCCCTGTTTGAATTTTGATCTCTAAATTACGAAAAAAATATTGGGTTTGTGTGCATTTATTATGCAATTCTATCGTTCCATGCAAAACTAACCGAGCGTAAGAATCAGCCCCAATTTTTTCCGGAAAAGAATTGCCACAATTTTATTTTTTGAGGTTTAACAACAGCAGAGTACAAAGTTTTTTCATTTTGTTGAGTCATTTGAGCCTAACCTTGATATGTTGGACCAGGGTCTAAATATTTACTGAGTGGAATCAAAGAAGCTATTGCAATGGAAAGGAATTCTGGGTGAAAGGGATGTGGTGGCGTATTAATAAGAGAAGAAAAGGGTTTAGTGTAGGGAAGCTCAGGCCTGACGAGTCGAGTCTAGTGGTGCATATGATGTCATTAAAAATTCTATCTTCTGAGCTTATCTCCAAGTGGAAGTGGAGACTCGGCTCTGTCTGCTCGTTCGTATCCATTAACTACGGGTTCTGGAACCTCAGGCAGCGCAAGGATCAGGGACACTCTGGGATTTCAACCCAGGGCCGGTCTAACGTATGTATCGACTCCAGGGAATATCCGTTCTCAAAATTCGTTCAATTCTGGATTTTTGAATTTACCGGGTTGCCATTTTGAAATTTTGAAATTTTTACTTTTCTTTGACTTAATTTTTTGAAATCGCTATCGAAATTCCAAGGGGTTTGACAATTTTTTTTATATAGCCAACTTCAAGCGGCTCAGGTTTTGAAAACTTTTAAATTGGTAAAAATGAAAAGTTTTTTAAATGCAAAAATGAAAGAACTTCATTTTGCCACAAAATTAAATCATGGCAACAGGAGGAGCTATCGGTTTTTACAAATCTTTGATGTTGCTTTTATTATACTTCAACACGAACACAAAGAAACATTTTTTAAGTTTGAAAAAACCTTAATCCAAATGTTAAAAAATTCAAAATCAGCTACTAAAATTTCAAAAAATTCTCCTTTAGTTCAACATTTTTCCAATTTTTGATGCTGCTTTAAATATACATACAAACCAATGCAATGCAAAATGTTGAAATTTGTTTCTAAAAACTTATTCCAAATGCTGAAAAATTCCAAATCAGCTTCTAAAATTTCAAAAAATTCCCGAATTTCCTTAATCCAACATTTTTGCCATCTTCGATATTGCTTTAAATATACCTAAACGAACACAATGCAACATTTTTTGTTTAAAAAAAAACCTTAATCCAAATGCTGAAAATTTTTTAAGTCAGCTTCCAATATTTCACAGAATTTCCAAATTTCCTATGTATTTCCAATCAAGCTTATCTACAAGATGCTTAGTCCTATGGTTCGGGCTGCAGATATTGTATTTTTCAGCAAATGTTTTTCGTCGAATTTTCACTTAAGTATTTTTAAACGTATTTTTTCCAAGTTTCGATTTCGGACTTGAGAAATGTAAGGCCCGGTCCTGCAGAAGAATGGTGGGACAGAAGAAGAAAACTTCTCCCTTTCGAATTTCGAATGTCTCACCATCACCACCAAGTAGGGCGGGTCTCTGTCAGACCTCCATCCCCTTCCACACATTTATATTCATGTTCATCCGTCCGACACACGAAGTGTAGAGAGTGGTGCAAAAAATCCGCTGCCAACAACTCATCTCCTTGTCAAGGTTCTCAAGAAAAATTCTGACCGAGACGGACTATGAAGGACAATTAACTGCGCATAAGGATAATTACCAGAATTACGTGGGGGTTGGACCCAGCGACTAGACACTAGCCATAGATCTACCCTCTTCAAGCACTTAGCATATCACTTCACGTAATTACTAATTTCGAATAGCTGGGGTTAGACGTAGGTGTTTCTACTAACAAATTGCTTACACAAAGAGCGAATTTTGCAGCTAAATTGCATAAGTATTTGTCAGAGGCTAGGAGAAATTCATATATCGAGGTCCTTTACAAAAATTGCTTCACAATATTTGTTTGCTATTCCATTCCGCTACTTATTTTGAAAATTAAACTGCTTCTCGACTTTAGATTTTAAAATCCTGATTTTCATTTACATTGGTGATTTAAGATCATTAATTTATATGAAAATTGCATGCTTAGATCACTCACCTATTTTAAATGCTCTTGATTTTGCGATTTTAATCTTGACATGATAACTTTTACATTTGATTTTGATTTTGTAAATTAACATAAGCCAATTTTGAACAAATATTTTGAAGATCATCTTGCGATGGCCTTCATTCCTGGCTAAAACTGGTAACGCTCCCTGTGTTAACTCTAATTTTTTTCGAAAAATTTAGCCTTTGCATGCCAATTTAGTGCCAATTCTTGTCGCATTTTTTGAAACTCACAAAAGTAGTTTTTATTCGGCTTAAAAATCTGAAAAATGACATGCAGTCCATATGAATCAAAGAACTTTTCTGCTAAAAAGGCAAAACGGAATCTTAAACGGCAAAAATTCAATATCGTTCAAAATATACAAAAACTAAGTCGCCCAAACTTGGTGCCCATATGGTACTCCACGTACACTATTCTCTTACGTTGGCATTGCATTTGAAAACAACGGAGAAAGCTCCGACTAGACTGCTACCCTATCTACTGCAGACCAGAGGATCATTGCTCTGAAATATGAATAGGGTTCTTGAGCCTGTTACTGTTTCCAGAATTTTTGACAAGAGGAACAGGAGGCTGGAGAGTCCTCAGTTAAGCATATAAATATGGGGAGTGAAGTTGAAGGGAGAGAGATGGATGGGATGAAGCGTGTAAACAGATCTTTGATTCGATCAGCCGGAATGCCAAAACCGTGGTAGATGGAATGAGACTTGTCTCCCATGGGCTGGGGCTGTTCGGGCTCAAGTCTAATGGTTCTTCCACTTCCTGGGTCAACCTACAGCCAAAACCTTCGTCGAGGGGATTAATCAGTAGACATGATGACTGCCTTTGTCAATACTCCAACCAAACACACCCGAACGGCCTTCTGGGACAGCATCTCGGTAACCAAGCGCCCTTCGCGGTTATGGGAAAATAGAAAATTGCGCTTCAATTGGTTCTACGCGGTTCAATGACAACTGGGAAGCTAAATTTCGAACGAAGAACGTAACTTTACAGGTTTTTGAAGCCTAACCCTATGTTTTTTTTGTTCAAAAATGGTGAGGAATCGTTAAACGAAATCAGTTAAATTCTTTTGCAAAATCCTTAAATCAAAGTTCACTGAATTTAGGGATGGGTTATTTTCCAGCCGAGCCGGCGCTATTTTTACCAATTTTGTCATTTATACCGGAAGAATTGGCATTTTTGTCAAAAATGTAACAATATGCAACTTATCACATTTCTAACGCAGGATTTGATGTAGGTTCCATGTGTACTCTGTAAATTGTCATATTATTGGCATGCATTTCTAGCCAACATAGTGTTTAATAATATGGCATGTGCCTGTAAATACTTTCTCCACCCAGCGTGCCTTATGCCTGCATAGTAGCGTAAATTGCTAATACTAACCATCAATATTATTTTAGCTCCAAATCCAAAATTACAATATTTCTGGATATTTAAAGTTTCAGTGACAGGACCATTCATGACACTTTCACGAAATTCTACAAAAATCAAAATTGTCTCACTAAAATAAAGCTAACTTGTGAGCAATGCCTTCAAAATCAAATTAAAAGTAACTTAATTTCTGGAAAAATAAAATCGTCGTTTTCGGGTTAAAATCTGAGTAAGAATTTGACGTGACACGCTTAACATCCACAATTTGACTGGACAGAATTGACGGCCAAGCACCATGCAGCTCATCTCGACATTATTGGACAAGGGAGTTTGGGTCGGATGATCCATCTTCTGAATTTGAGGCCTAAAAAAATGCTGGTCTCTCCCTGTCAGCCAATTGTAAAAATTATCGAGACTGCCACTTGAATGAATTATACGAGTGATCAAGTCGAATATCTGATGTTCAAGCCCTTTCCTGGTACGAAACCAGCTGAGCCAATCTTCATGAACACTTTTGATTGTGGGGAGAGATAGCTGGATGTCAGAGAGCATAACCTTCTGCCTAACTGATTCTCAATACTCGAGCCATACATGGGACACTTCACTCGACCAAGTGGGTCCCAAAAAATGGTCCGGAGTTAGATTTCTAGCCGTTAATTTTTTATAAAAAAATTGTACTTGTTATTTCCATCTCTTGCATTTCAAAAATCCTAAAAGCCGAACCTTCCTATCGAATGTGCCCATACGTATTTATTACTACTTGAGAACATTATCACATCAAAAAGAATTTCCAAGTCGTTCACTTGGCCTCTTCAATACCGATCGCATGTTTCTTATATAACCGAACCCATACTTATCCTAAGCTCAATATTAACTCCATCCCAACCCAATTCAAATACAGGGTGGATTGGATGCGACAATTATTGTCCTCTGGTTCGAAAAAAATCCGCTGCCCGAACAAGGTTGACGTTAAGCTACATCGAAAATAAAACCGAGTGCAGAAGCTGAAGAACAAAATTGTCTAAGATTTTTAAAAATAAATTCCAAAAATTAGCAAGTTTCGATGTTGGAGTAAATCAAAAAGCAGCAATACTAAACCCATTCCCCATTTTATTTGCACACTTTCAAAAATTTATTAAAATTAGAGTTTACGTTGATGAATATTTTTGTTTGCTCAATGTATTTGCCAAAATGTATTTGCAAAAACTGACATTGCTTCTTCTTGCGTTAAACCTTAAATTTTGGTGCAAAGTATCGCCGTTGCCAGGATTTTTCCTCCATGTCAACGTAATGTTAATGTTTTGGCATTTAAAAAAGAATCTGGACAATGATCTTTAATCAGTTTTAAAAATCAGAAAAGATTGAAATCCTCTTTCAATCATCTATATTTTTAACATAACATTTTACCCAACGATTTCCTTAGTATTTTTAGGTACATCTATCATTATCCTGATTAGAGTCATGTGCACATGTTGACTAAGCAGATGCAGGACAAGTTTAATTATAGGCGGTTGTTGAGGATGAGTGAGCGGAGAGGAAGCACACAAGGGACTGAATTCTGAATTCCTCTTTTGGAAGAACAATGACAACTTTGGAGTGCCGAACATGAATTGTGTAGATGGGCATATTGAGGCAGAAGCCCATATTTGCTCTTAAATTATTCTTTGGCTTTCAAGCAGCTGACTGAAGAAGAGTTATGGAGCTCGAGACTCAGATTGACTTTTATTTATTACAAGAAGCTCGTAGAGGACGGTGGTAGTGATTTTATTGATTCGGACAACATGAAATACGATACAGCACACATACTCGGTGAAAAAACGCGCCAATGTCCAATGTTTCCTAATTACGTTATCCGAGAATTCGTACATGCATCTGTGTATTCAGGTTTTTCCTGTTCCCTCCTCCGCCAATTGCTACTTGTGTCAAGTCCTAATTGAATTGTTGGTTTAAGCCTCTAGATTGAACTGGAATCGAGGGAAACTGGGCTAGTTATTCCAGTCAGATCATGCTTCATTCAACCTCACATACACACAGAGTTCGTCATCAATTCCGCCCAAGTTATGTAATCGCATTGTTTACACACAACATGGTTTTCTTGAAACTACGAGGTTTTTTGAAGGGCCGAACGTAATGAAAAATTGAAATTACATGCATTTATCAGTCAAAATGGTCAATTTCAATTAAATGATCGAAATTAAAAATATTTTGTCTTTCAAATTACAAATGACAAATCATTGCCATTTAATTACGCAATAAATTATTCATAAATTTCATACGTAATGGAATAGAGTATTTAGTGTCAGGCAATATATTTACAACCGAGTATAAAAGAGATTAAGACACTAAGGTTTATGATTTCAATTTAATTCCGATTTTCCAGGAACTTTATATTTGAAATCTTGAAGCTAGAATGAAATTAGTTAGAAAACAAACAAAAATGGCGCCAGATACTTAGGTTTATGCTGGTATTTTTCATTTGCAAGAGCTTCGAAGAAGAAACAGTCTTCAATTTTGTCGTGATTTTTGAAAAATTAATTATTTGGAATACATTGGGAATTTAGAATGTCATAAAATAAAGTCCTCGGGTTAAAAAAAACGCAAAAATACTCACTTAAAAATAAAAATTAAGCTTTTTGGAAATGACGAAATTTTAAGTCCTTCTAACTTGCATAGTCCTTCTTTTATTCGTGTCATTTGACACCGAGTGGCGTACAAGCCGGAGGAGGTCGGAATTGATTTAGACTTCAGACATACATTGAGACGGAATGGGAAGTCTTGTGCTCCTCTTACCTCGTTGGAGTTCCCTTTGAAGTTCGTCTTGTCGGGTAGAAGTACAGTTCCAGCGCTCATGTCGAA
>JAQFYU010003213.1:0-10345 GCA_034694905.1 Ceratophysella granulata | reverse complement strand
GATTTGAACGCCTATGAAATGTGTTCATATTTGCCAAATGACATTCAGCTCGATCCGCCTAAACCAATCCTCCTGCCTAACAGTTACGACAAGAACTTGAAAATTGTTCGACGATCGGAAATTGCCATTTATTCCTTGTAAAAAAATGTTTTAATTTTTTTAAAACCAATTCAATTCTGATGTGATACAGTTCTGTTATTTTTTCTAGACAATTTGGCGGATTCACAACAAACTATGTGTTTACAGAGAAAATGCTTGAGCTGTCAAGCTTATTGATGAATCAGAGTTTGCCGTTTATTGAGCAAGAACTCGGACCTCGAGCAATCCATTTCAATAACATTTATGATTCTCCTACCAAATTCTGGAATAGAAGAAATGAAGTTTGGTTGCTTGCTCCTCAGGGTGCTTAATTAAAAATGTATACCAAAATCAGTTTCAAATATTGGATTTAAATTGTATTTTATTGGAAAATTAAAATGTAAGACACTATGGGTAGTTTTGTTTTCGTTGATCAATATTGATGTATAAACTTGCACACCTTCGTATCTTACATAACTCGTAACTTTTGTTAAGCTATCCACCACAAATCTTTAATTAAGTATAGATACTAGAATTGCGTGCGCGTTTTTTGAAGTATATGCCTTGTATTTTGTATTATAAAATTAACCGGTTTCGGACGGAGGTATTGCAGAGTAGCAGATCGGCATTTGGACAAGCGGCTTCAAGCGATTGCGTGAAAAATTCATAGATTTCGTAAATATTGAATATACACGTGTATATTTAAATTTAACACCTTATTCTAGGACTTTTGGCTAAGGTCAAACCTACCCACACCTTAAACCTAACATCAAATGTATATTAGAACGAACGGTGTATCGTGCATACTTTTTAAAACGAAAAGCTAATACATTTTCGTAGTTTCTTCTTCGATATTTTAGGCACTAGCCGAAGCCGCCGTTTGAATCTGAACTTCCGGCTCAATGAGATTCGGTATTACATAAGTTGGGCGGAGATCATTGAGCATGGCTTTCACCATTCCTTGCGTATCATATTCTGCTTTCCAATCCCAATCTCGACGAGCTGCCGAGTCATCAAATACTTCTGGCCAAGTTTCAGCGATAGCTTGACGATGATCTGGACGGTAGTCAAGTTCAAAGTCTGGAATTGTTTTACGTATTTCCATTCCGAGTTCATGGGGTGTGAAGCTGTCACCGGTCACGTTGTAGGTTCGCATGGGCAGAGCTTCTGGTGGGATTTCCATGAATTCCGCTACGGAGCGGAGACAGTCATCAATGTGCATCATTGGGAGGCGGGTATGTGGGTTCAAGTAGCAAGTGTAGCGACCTTGTTTCAGTGCGTCGTGGAATATTTGAATGGCGTAGTCTGAAAGGAGTGAAAAAACGGACATTAATATATACACGATGTCATTCTGTATTACGAATTTCGTATTTGTTCCAAAATGGACAAAATCATTTGATTTTGAGAATCAGTGGTTTTAAAATCATGATTTTCGACTTTCAATTGATTTTGATTTTTCAAACTTTGATAGTTGTTTTGATATTTATATCCTTTTTTGACAAATTTTCGAGAATGGATGATTTCAGAATTTTAAAATCATGATTTTCAAATCAATGGTGATTTAAGTTCATAAATCTACATGAAAATTGAGATCTAAGGCTATTAATAATTTCCATTGATTTTGATCTTGTCAAAAAATGCAATTTCGCAAAATATTTGCTGATTTTGAGCGACTATTTTGAACAGTTTTTTCTCCTAATTTTGCCTATGTCTGTGTTTGTCATACCGGTGGTTCCGCCTCCAGGGTTCGTGTCACTTGACAAAACTCCTGGAAATCGAAGGCATCTGAAGTCCATGCCAAACTTATGGTGAAAATATTCTCCAAGCAATTCAGTGTGCACCTGTACACAATACCCAAAAAAATTATTTTAATATCATTATTTATTTAAAAGTTTTTTTCCTTTGAGAATTGATGGCTCGTATCTGAGTGTACCTTGGCCACGCCATAGATGGTCTTGGGTCTTTGAATAGTCAGATTTGGTGTCGGATTTCTGGGTGATTCTGGTCCAAAAGCTGCGATAGTGCTTGGAATGAATAGACGGAGTCCATATTGATTGGCCAGCTCAATAGCATTGTGGGTACCTGAGAAATGGGAGCATAGTATCAGGGAATCAGGAAGACTATCAATATTTTGCCATTCAGGAGAAAGTGTGACATCGTGTCTTTCTCCGACTGGAACACAAACTTTTGCTACACTAACGCTTTATAAAACTGGGTCATCCTCACATTATTCGCGTCTTGCACCAATAAAATTGAATATTTGCCCTCAAGACACCTTTAAAAAAAATTGCGGTTTGTTCATGCACCGTTGAAAATTTTACAGAACTTTCACCATTTGAATTTCACCTTGAGCTTGTGACATTGGCATAGAAGGTGAAAGCAGATGTAAGTCGAACTATGACGCACGCGAATAAATATACATAGCCATTTTCACGATGAACCGATGAACGTATGAATTTCATAACAATCACCGTAGGATGTCAATATTTTACCTTCAATGTTGACTTTGATGCTCAACCCCACATTTTGTTCAGCCACAGCACTGAGCAGAGCACTGAAGTGAACCAACCAGTCGATTCGGTGCGTCACGACAATTTTCTGCAAGCATTTGTAGTCCAGTACATCCGCAAATATGTATGGTCCCATGGACGTAATTTCTTCAGTAGGCTTCCGGATGTCCGACATGAAAACATTTTCCTTGCCATATTTCTGACGAAACAAACGAGCCAAACCTGAACCCAATTGTCCTAAACTTCCTGTTGAGCAAAATAGAAATAAATAATTATTTGAAAAATTGAATAAATTCAAACTTTAATTTGATTAACTCACCAGTTATAAGGATTCTCGGATTCTTCGTGTCAAATCGACGTCTGCGCTGAGGCACGGGCGTTGTATGAAATTGTTTCAAATTCGGATTCAGAGCCGCATTCGTTGGAACAATAGTTGGCGCCGCGGGCGTCGTTGAATTGGCTGGAACCGTTGGAACCGGAATTGACGTCGAGTTGGAATTATTGGTCAGCGTTTTGATCCATGGTGAAGAAATTCCATTTATTGCAACAAGATTCTTGCTTGCCGCAATGTCAGCTCCAATTCGGAAATTCTTAAGCAATGAGTTCAGAATCATTGTGCTTGATTCCGTTGTCCTTCACCTGAAAAAACCAAATCGGTAATAAATTGTATAATTCATTCAACTTAGTGTTTATTTATATTTCGTTTTGAGCATGACCTCGTTGAACTTGCAAATGTGACCAAAAATGCCCAACCACAAACCGCAGTTACAGAAAAGGAAAAGATGTCAGCAAAATGCAAGACTCTATATCTATACTGTATTACAAAACATATCAAGCTGAATCGATGATCTATAATTCGGATTTAAACGCAGTAGTTCGTTTGTGCGTCACGTTTCAGAACACGCGAATAACTACGCATACAGCTGCTTCCTTGACTCGATCCAATGTAATTTCACGAAGTCAGGAGTTTTTGCATGAGGAACGAATTGGCCGATCGATGAGACATTGTGAAATTTTCCCAGAGTTTGATCAATAATCGTTTTATTTATTTTATGCTCAATTTATCCATTTGACTTGTTGGGAAACGGATATTCAGATCAATAAGTAAATAAAATAAAATCAATAACTCCAACTCCAGTAATGGGAAACCCGTGTAATGATCCCATTTTTAGAATTCTGAATACATAAGTGAAATTGGATAAAGTATGAATGAGAGTTGAAGGTTAAACTAACGTTGTTCCAATGACTTACAACAAACCAGTGGTCGCGTGTCACGTGTGGATGCAATTGAAAGGCGTAAGGTACCATACGTTATCATAAACCTCAAAGGGAAAACCCGCGACATAAAGAATTAATTTGGCGGGTTTTTATATTCTTAGTTTCGGTGGTCCGCGGTTTTCAGGGTAAGCGGACTCTATTGTCGGCGTTTTTTAATATTAGGGGCTATTAATGTCAGCGGTCATTGTGGTTAGCTGTTTTTAATATTAGCGGCTTTTAATGTCAGCGGTTTCTGTGGTCCGCGCTTTTTAATATAGTAGTTGGTTTTAATACCTCGATTTTTATTGTTAGCGGTTATTAAATCAGCGGCTTTCAAGTTAGAGATTTCCATTTACAACTTTTTTATGCTGCGGGTTTCATATGGGTGACGCGTTTGAATCAACCTGTATGAATATTTCCAATTAGGTCTCAGAAATTCTTGTTAAAATTTAAAATGTGCTAATTTTTCTACAGAACCAAGACCTTTTTAACAATAATTATCTTATAATTTGTGTAATTCTGTGAAAGTGTAAACTGTTTTCTTAGCTCTTCTACGAAAACTTTTACATGATTCGGGTAATAGCCGTACGTTTTCTATTCTTATTGCCCAAAAAATGTGAGAATTGCGGCTTGTGGCGTCGCTATTGTATTTTTTGCACGCTTTCCTTACCTTGTCTTTCCTGGTATGGAGACTAGACGGAGGTACCAAGCCTACTGCCACTGCCAATCAGATACTGCTCAAATTCGGCACAATCCAAGCACCTTGAGGTTTCTCAAAGTCAGCGTCAGTCCAGGAATCCAGAATCCAGTGCTCAAGCTCAAGTTGGGGTTAGGATTTAGGAACTGGGTGAAGGTAAACTTTTTTGTTCCTTGTACGTACGACTATGTCAGCCCAGCAACAGCAACCCCTTCAGACTTAAGACAATAGCTTAAACCCACGAGTGATCCAAGACTCAAATTCAAGTCACATCCTACAGAATACAAATATGTATTAAATTATGTATATTTCGATGATTAAGTTATGACCACGGCTTCTGCTGGTTCCTTGTTTCTTAATATTGCTTTTGTACTCGGTACTCGGTTTACAATTTACAATTTACAATTTACAAGCAGTGAAGGGGAAATTAGCACAGAGCGGATAAAAGGTGTCAGCGGTGCTCAAGACGTAGATTGTTTATGCTATTCATGTATCCCGATCGAACCGGACTATAAATTTAAAACTATGATGATCAATTATGATTCATTGCATCATGCGATTAGAAGGGAAGTAGCTCCATTGGCTAAAAATTATAAGATACTTTTCCTTTTCCAATTCTTCTTAACTGTTGAAGACTAATAATTGTTTATATGTGCAAATATTAATACAATCATCACATACCACATATATTGCTATTGCATACTATGCTCCTTTATCTACACATACGATTGTATATTTGCGTCTTCCACAAATTAAAGCCATTTGTTTACGTGGAAAAATACAATATCAGCTTAAGCATATAAAAAGCCCCCTGATTATAATAATAAACTATGAACTACTACGGAGGTATCTTTGCGAAATCAACAATATGCGACTTAATTTTATTGTTATGAAAAATTGACGTCTAACTAAAATTATAATAATTCCATGCGTTATGCGATACAATTTATGAATCGCATGACTTGGCACGTATTGCTGCGTATTGTAGTTAAGGTACATAGTTGATTTGCACAGAGTCACGTCGTCACGAGTCCATCCCATCAAAACAACAATCCCCATTGGCGAATTTAGGAGGCTTGGCAATGCATCGGCATGCATGAATCGAGGAAATATTCTTAATTTACATATTATATGGTGATTTCAACTTTCAACTATTGAATTGTCTGTAAACCTGATTGTACCGGTTCACTCTTTTAAAAGATGTGCTTTTGCTGTAATTAATGAGTTGACCTGACACTTTAAATATACATATGTATGTCCATATAGTAAGCTAGTTAAAATATTGTATATCCAAAATCTACATAGTACGAATATTCACCTGGCTGCATTCAAAGTAGATTTTTTACTGTTGCTATGCCATGCAATGCAATATCCATACTTTTTTCAGAATTTCAAAGACATGCATGGTCGTATGACGTGTACTCGTGTACATCTTTGGATTGTTTTAGCCAATCGGCGAGGTTCTCAAGGTGGTGTGTCCACTGTAGTCCAACCCACGCCTGAATTATTAATCGAGCATATCATACATCATACGATGCTCCTATTATTCTTTTATATCACTATCTCGCTCATCCTCAACGCTTTTTGCGAAAGTAGACAGGTGTATCCACGCCATATATGAAGGTATATGCAAATAAGTGCGGTGAACGTTATATAAAACTTGAATTCTCAGCATACACATCTGCCATATCGCTGTAACTTCAAATTCAAACTGAGAATTGACTAGCTTGGCTTCATGCAAAGTTTCAACGATAGCGTGTCTTAAAACTAGGCAAATGAAGATTTGTTAGAGATTCAATTTAGCAAAAAATGGTTCCTTTGAGATATTACATTAATTTTTTATATGTAAGCAATTGTATTGTTTCTGTATTGTTTCTGTATATACGGGCGATCTTGTCCCAGGGAGAATCAGCTTTTTTTTGCACGGGAAACTCATGGAAGGGAAAAATTTGACCTTCAGGTTATGTCAGAATTCTGATCCGTCACGTCACCTATAATTATTATGCTATGCTGGAGTGTATGTATATACGTAAGGTATCAAGCATGCTCGAATTTTGGAATTAAACCCGACCTAAAAACAAGTTTACTGAAGGTGTATACTAGGAATATACAGAACTGTGTACACGGAATTTACCCAACTAGTCTAGCGGACGGAGCGAGAAACTAATATGGGAATTTTCAATGATAATCTCAAATTATATTTAGTATTTTACAAATAACCAACAAGCAAAATACAATTCAAAGACACATGATTTGAATTTCATCGGACATAATTAAATAAAAACTCAAATTAGAGCCCAACCCCTGCTAAATATGGCACGGGACACACGTGTGCCAAATACTGAATCACCGAGGACGGTTAACTTTGAATTGAATTAAATGTCAAGGTCAAGGGAACTTCTACGTAGGTAATAAATAATACATTGGCTTCAGCTCGCCTGATTTAAAAATTGCATTTGGTGATTGGCGAATTTGAAGAAACCGGTTTGAGTAGATACTAAAATCAACAACTTTATTAAAGGTGGACTACATTAACAGATACTCCCACTTCCCCATGTGGGTAGTAAAAGCTCAAATTGTTCAGAAATCCCCACGTGCAGCAGGTTACTCGTTCCAGCAGCCATAAATGGTAAAGTAAATGGTAGCGGGGGTGAATATGATTGCATACATGCATGGCGTCATGAAGCGTCCATTTTACAGGCCAAATAAATAATTAAATACAAGTTTGCAATCAATGTGAACTGTGAACATGTGCGAATTATGTAACCAAGAAACCTTCGTATTCAGAATTCGTAGAACATTTGAATGAGCAGTAATACTCTATGCAAGCAGCACATGTGGATATTCTTTCATTTAATAGCTAAAATCGATACTGATTACTTGAAGAAAATTATAAATCTAAAACATTCAAAAATTAAAACAAATTAAAACTTAAAATTATGCCTTCGTGCTAATTTTTAGAATTTATTGGCAAAAAACTTTAAAGTTGCCTTTCATCAGCTTCTGAAATTTATATACTGAAGAAAAATAATCAGGGTCCTTTACTTGATTAAAATTTCAATAGAACATAATTTAAACGTGTTCCTTTTTCTTGTATGTATTTTGAGCATCGCAGTGGAATTTAAATTGTAAAATAAGGAATTCAGTATTTAAGATTTATGAACTTTCCAATTTACTGCAGTTTACATGCTACTGTGTGTGTGATACCTTCAATTGAACGTAGTACGTACGTAGTGTCAACCAACTGTAAATCGTGGACACTTGTACCATGTCACGTTGATTCCTTAACAGTGAGCTAACGCACACTACTAGTGTATTTGTATTGTCATTAATTACAACTTTGAGCTACAGAATTAGTCATTGTTTTTCGCTTACTTAGCCTAAGTAAAAGTTGTGCCTAGTGTGATTTAACAAAGACTGAGTTTCACTTTTATTTATATTATGCGAGTTCTAATTTGTTCTGTAAGGAAATGGCTCATAATTCACAATGCCAAACGACATTTACGGTTCAGGGGTATGACATTTGAAACGAGAGAGATCTCAACTTGAGTCAAGAGTCGAAAGTCGTACAATTAGGTAGACTAACACCATTATTATGGCGACTGACGCTAGCGAGACTGTTTTATCAAATTCAAGTGTCGAGACGAATTTTAAAGTGTGACCTGACTTGACCTCCCGCCAGATCACACGAGCACTTTCAAAGCGTGTCAAATCGCGTAGCTTAAAGCTTATCTTCGTTAAAATGGGAACACAGCAATTTAATATTTTCATTTGCATTTTTCAAAATACAAAATTAGGCTTGTTTTGACATGTGACTCATAATGCTCCATCATCAATTTTTGTAAATATTACAAGGTTCAATAATTAAGATCATGCCACTTTTCCGTAAAATGTCAAGTACGGCGTCAGCAACTCGCCTAATCGCCTGACGCCATTATTTATGTCATTGTCATCCTGCTTCGCGTTGCCTGTCAAACAGATGCTGATTGAGTGCATGAAAATAGAATGACGGTGACGAGAAGAGTAATTTCAATAGGATAATTACAGACTTTTGTCCACCAAGGGACAAAGCCCCCGTCGTCGCAGAATCAGAATCACCACTTGACATAATTTTCTACTGCTTTCCTTGAATTAAATGACATTTTCTGCTGAATCCTCAATCTTTGTTCTACTAATCTGTAACTGGCTCGTAATTATAGAGCTAACAAATGTACAAATGAGCAACGAGAACGAAAACGAAAAAAGCTTGTCAAGCTACACGCTAAAACATGTAATTAATATTAGCATAGCAATACAAGTCGCAACTATGCCCGAATTTTCCATCGGCTTCTTTTCACACTCCCATTGTCTATCTAATAATTGTGTTGTGTCATATGTATGTAGATTAAGACAAGACCCAGATAAGAATCGATAGCTTAAGATGCACAAAAAGCGTGTTCATAAAATAATAAGCTTTGTTTGCATTTTGAATTGTTTAGTTATGACATGATATTCAACCAAACTATGATTTAATATATAACTGAATGGAGTAATTAGCGTTAAACAGTACTTGCTACATACACACAGTACATTCGACAGTTAAAAATTTTAATTCGTGTGTTTTTGGTTTTTTTGTGTGGTGAAAGCTATTACACAACCAAAACAATTGTATTTACATTATGAAATGACTCAATATTAAATACTTGAATTTTTCAAAACAATAGTAAAGAAAGACTGAGTGCTATTAAAAATATTGAAGGGTTTGAAGTATTCTTGCAAAAATTGTTTCAAATGTGCGCTAATTCAGTCAATCAAAGTTGGACATACTCAATAAAGTGTTGAATAATCATCAAATTCATGTTGAGAACTTTGTATAATTTTCAAAATATAATACTGTGAAATATTATTCTGCATAAATGAAATAAAATCCAATACAATAGAAAATCACCTTCCAAAAGTGTCGAAATTTAAGTTAAATGTACAAAAATCTGTATATAAACCGAAAAATTAGCATAAAACCGTACAAAAAAATCAAAATATGCTAAAAATATACAGCATAAAAATTTGAAATATTGGAACGAGGTCGTCATAAATTGTAAACCGCTGAAATCTTAATTTCAAATATACAGTGAGTCCTCCACACCACGGTCCTCCCCAGTTTGATTTTGCATAAAAAAATCCTGCATTATCCCAATTTCATAAATCTGCTCAATTTTCAAAAATCGGGTTCAGCATGGCGATAATGTTACATTTTAAAATAATAACTGTCATCACCAGAGCATAGATATTTATGTACGATAGAGAGGCCAAATATGTACATAAAAATTGACGAAAAAGAACGAAATATTTACTTAAATATTTACCCATTTACGTAAATATTGACTTATTTTTGTAAAAAATTGTGTAATATTTAATGCAACACGAATTCGTTGGTGACGCTTAACTTTCACACTGACAAACGAGGTGTTGTCCCGATGCAGCCATTTTGTCGAATCGGCCGACGCCGATGTACCATCAATTCTTTAACGTTCAATGTTTTAAAACTTTTTATTAAAACGTGTATAGCATGTGCTAGGAAAAATTACAAACACGAAATGCAGAACAAGTCTCATCGTGAGGAAGCACTAAGTGGCAAAAAGTTTTCTGTTCATCCCGAAGAAGACAAACCGGGTCGAGAACGTTATGTGTCTAGTCCCGATCGTAAAAAAAAATTGATCTATTTTATTTTTACATATATATATATAGAATACTAGCTGAAAGCCCGTCCTACGGACGGGGGCTACTGAGCCCTTCGTCTGTAGTATGACTTATAAATACAAATACC
>JAQFYU010003212.1:0-10348 GCA_034694905.1 Ceratophysella granulata | reverse complement strand
GACCAGCTTACACTCCATTTACTGGAATACTTAAACGTGTTTGCCAAAAATCCCAGAACTTGCTCCGGTTTTCCTGTGCAGGCAGACATCACATTTATTAAATAGCTCTTTGTGAACTTTCGTAGAATTAATATACTGGATCTTCAGATATTGTCGTCTCACCTGTTGGAAAGAACTTATCACCAATTGTTGAGTCGTTCTTAACATGCTTAAAAATCTCAGAATTAACATATTGAATAACTTCTTCCGAATTTTTATCGATATCAATTAAATTCACTTCCGTATTCAACTTTCCTAGACCCACAGTGAGTAAAACGTTCTTCCTCTTGGGCGTGTAAATTCGGCTCACAATCGAAATATCAGGATCCTATTTAAAATGTCAGAACGAAGACTATGTTGGACTCTATATCATAAATTCGTAGCAACCAAAAAATGCATCTAATCAATGTAAAATTTGTAGTGTCTTACCGAGTGCAGCAAACCAAGCAGTTTCTGGTACGATTTTGCAGTTTTATGAGCCGGCGTCTTCAATATAGAATCTAGCCCGGCCGTTGACACATTCAAAACTACTCCTTCGTTCATTACAGCTAGTACATGGCCAACACTAAACGGGTTGTACGAAATTGTATTAATCGGAGTCAAATCACGATTCTTCATTATTCTCAGGGTAAAATCTTTATAATTTTGAATAATTTCGGCTTCCGAAAGCGGTATCCAAGGCCATGGTGTAGAAGAGCCTCTTAAAGCAATTCGAGTACTGCCCAAATTTAAAACACTTGCAAAGCTCACTATAAAAATGTATAATAGCTTCATTTTATCCGAACTACAACACAATCTGATCTGAAGTATCGACGAGATCTCTGCAAAAGAAGAACTGCAACTTGGAAATCAATGAAGCAGCTGAACACTGAGGCTATTGTCTTATTCCATCTTGTCGCATAGACTTAGCTGGAAGGCATTTTTGGTTAGGACGAAGAACATAAAAAAAAATGTACAAACCAACAAAAGCTTCGAGCATTAAAATAGTGGATAATGCTCCGTCACTCCCGTTTCTTTATTTTTATTATACTACTTTTGCCATATAGGGAAGGAAGGGAGATGATCTTTGGAATTCTGCATGTAACAACACCTCTTTAATTCTTCATGCACGTTTTCAATTTCAATTTTCCATTTGCTACGTGTCCGTACCTTTGCGGTTTGTATGTATTTATGCCTTGCATGGTCAATCGATTCTTCTTGCGGTATATTCCTCACGTCCAAATCCGTGCAGGGAACATCTGAGGTATTATTGGAGTGCAAATACTCTTGCAATAAACTAATTGCTTAACCTTCAAAAATATGCAACACGAATTGTAGTTAATTGGCATCCCGGATCGCATATCGCATCATCAAACTGAGAGCTGCCTGAAGAGCTATAGATTGTTGCAAATAATATTCTGGGATTTGACACTGTGGCCGTGTCAGTAGTATGGCTATGATTTAAACCTTTTGTAATGTGCATTTACAAGGATTTGCGATAATCCCCACACTTGACCAGGAACTTATAAACGTAGTACATCATCAAGCGAGTACTGGAAAATTGCACTAGAGCTAAAAACAAATTAGGTAATTAGTTATTTTTTCAGTGTTACTACAAATTTCAGTGTTACTACAAATGATTTGATAAAAAACTAAAGTGTGAGTTTTTGTATTTATTCATTTAACGTGTTAAATCAACTTGTGCGTCGGGTTTAATGAATGACGTGCTTCTTGAAGGGGCTGGTTTCACCAAGATCTGGCGTATCGGTGAATACAATTCGATTGGCAGGTTCGAGCTGCTCAAAAATTGTGATCTGAAAACAAAATTGAATATAATTATTGAGAGATTCACCGATGTAGTAGTTCCTGATAAAAAATGAAAAATGATACTATACTATGCATTACCGTATTCGTTCCTGTTTTCAGAAGTGGAGCTGGAACGTAAAGAGTTCTCTGTGGTCCAGCACGGAAGTAGCGTCCAATATTGAATCCGTTAACAAAAACGATTCCCTTATGCCAGGGGGTCATATCCAAAAATGTGTCACCTGGAGTTCCACTGATTTCAAATGTTTCTTGAATCAGAACAGGGGCTGCGAGTGCTGAAGCGTTCGTGGTGCTTCTCCAGTTTTCCAAGCTACAGACGGAAGATAGATTACTTAACCCGTTAACGTCGGCTTTAGAGCTATACCCAAGGTTCGATTTATCGATCTTTACCCGTTGACCCAGTTGGACTTGAATTCCATAGCGATAATCTCCAAATCTTCGATTGGCTCATTATTCAGTTCGATAGCTGACTGATGAACCGGCGCGATACCCTTTTGTTGCACAAAATCACCTTCGCCTCCGAAGTTGACTCGAGCTAAGCTCTCAACAACGAGATCGACAGTGTGTTCCCCAGATTCGGCTACTTCTAGTGGAAATTCTCGAATGCTGAAATAAAGGAATTAAGATATGTTAATTCTTGCACAACGAATCAATTTTTTAAGACACACCGTTCAATTTACCTATTGATCCAATAGTCGGGTACTGGTTTTTCGTAACCAGTGGGCACCATGTTTCCGTCAACCAGCAACAAAGCAAAATCTCTTGGCCAGGATCCCTAAATTTACAGAAACCTTAAGTTTCCGCCACTTTGCATAGCATTGAACTGGGTATCGAACAACAAACCTTGAAAACATCACCATTGTTGACTTGGGTTGTCTTCCTGTAAACAATATATCCGTAGCTCATGCCACTGTCATCGTTCATTGCCAAGTTCTCCATTGAAACGGGGCTTGGAAGATTGAATTTAGCTGAAGCTGGAACTTGATCAATTAAATCGGTGTATGTCAAGTACGATGAAGGGTTTAAGGTTGGGTAAGCAACTTTGGTGTTTTCAGCAGGCCTTTCTGGACGCCTGAGTTTCGGTGCAGCATATTTTTCAGCGAGTTGAACAATGAATTCATACTTTTCGGTGTAATCTCCGGCTTCCGAAAGCGGAGCGTCATAGTCTGTTAAAATGTTAATTTAGTCGTACAAAAAAATTATGAATTAGCAGAATAAGTTATGCATACCATAGCTTGTAACGTCAGCTGCAATGTAATGCGGAAGCCCAACGGTGTTTCCACCAGCCATGAATCCAAAGTTCGTGCCACCATGAAACATGTAGAAGTTGACAGAACCATTGTATTTGTCAAAGATTGTCTCCAGAACGTTTGCAAATTCTGTTAAATCAAATTCCAAGAAGTTATGAACATATAAGCCCTGGAATAACGCTTCGAACGAATATGCATATAATATTATGCATAGCTTCTTACGTTGAGGATCCGTGGTAGCATGAAGAGGATCAAACCAGTGCTCAAACCATCCGCTCCAGTACTCCATACTCATCACAGGCATATCCGGTTGAACTTCCAAAAGTCGGCTTAAAATATTATCCGGATTCGATTGAAAGTTGGCTGTTTGAAGTACGCCTGGAATTGTTCCTTGGAAACCATCTCCTCCGAAGTTGTTATCAGACGTGAAATGAAGACAGTCAAGTCCGTTGTCAATGAACACATCGCGAACAAATTCCAAATATTCCCTGCTTCGTGGCGAGAATGAACCGTACTCGTTCTCAATCTGTGTACCAACAAATGCATGTTAAACCTTAAACTTGACGCTTCATGTACCAAAATATTGTGATGGAGCGTGTCGTACCTGAGCTGCAATAATCGGGCCACCGCGAGTAAATTGCAAGTCGACAACCAATGGGAGGAGTTGATCAAAGAAGATCTTCACACGGTCCAAGTATGGTTGATAGTTCTGACGAACCTTCATGTTTGGATCTCTTTGCAACCAACTGATTCAAACATACAACATATATTCAAATTAGGCACATCGTAAAACATACGTGAAATGTATACTTCTCAATTCTTCACCTTGGAAGTCCACCAAAGTCCCATTCGGAACAAATGTAGGGTCCAGGCCTGAAGATGACCAGTAAATCTTCTTCCTGTGCAATTTGAATGTATCTTCGGATATCCATGAAAGCAGACATGTCATTTCCACCTTGCCCAAAGTCGAAGCTATCTCGTCTCGGTTCGTGAAGATTCCATGAAACATAAGTTTCAACTGCATTTGCTCCGGTTGCCCTCAATTTCCGCAGTCGATCTCTCCATAAATCAGGATGGACGCGAAAATAGTGAATAGCGCCGCTGACAATTCGGATGTGCTGTCCATTCAAGCTGTGATGCGAAATCAAATTTCAGATTTATCGTTGATACATTCACATAATTGTTTAGTGAAGGGCTTGGAGTATCCCACTATACATAAATTTTTACCGAAACTCTCCGTTTGCAGCAACCAATCCAACTGTTTCTTGGCCTGGGGCTGTTGCGAAATATTCATAAACGGTTGGGTCCTCCTGGGCTAATGCCAAGGCAAACACGCCCTAAAAATATTTTAATGTGATCATTTTCATCTGCTGTTATTAAATTAAAGTATTTATTTATTTATTCTGAACAACAATTCCCAAGTGGTAAATTCCAAAATAATCATAAATGCCTTACTGAAATCAACAAATTAATTTTTTTTGCTATTTCACTTACCACAAGGGCCAAAACTTCTGCCAACTTAGCCATGCTGAGCGCGATGAAAGAAGCAGAGAGTCAGACTAAATAGAAATTTCAAAAATACTGGCTTTATTATAACCTACTTTAGAGAATTACATATTCCATGAAAATCCCGAATTTCAAGTGTTACGATAGCAGCTTATTGTTATTGGCAAAATAGAATGTACTATACTTACATACCATACGTAACGTAATGCGTAATCTAATCGGGCGAACATGAGATATTACAGCTCCAACAACTCCAGCCGGACACTTAGCTTGGAATTACCAATAGCTTTGTTCACAGAACAAACATTAACGAGGATTAAAGAGATTCATTTGAAAAACTCATTTTCTGACAAAAGTCAACTTGATCAATCGAAAGATTAACCTACACACCTACCCAAATTCCGTACATACGCGATTCTTTATAATGGAGTGGTACATAATTTGAGTATCTCACGAAGCTATCACTCTTTATATTGAGCTGTTGCTGTGTACCGAAAATTTATCTATCGTTCTGTCACAACAACTTTGTCAATACTTTTAGCGACCAATGCTTTGATGACATAGTTCTGCACAATTCAATTTCTCCTAAAATTCGAGATTCCGAAGATTTATAGTGATGATGATGATGCTCACCTTCGCTATAAACATTGCGGAAGTGATTCATCTATCATGCCATTGTAATAATGCAATACTAAATAGCTCTTGTATTTAGTATTTTAATATCAATATTCACGAGTTTGAAAACTATATGTTTTGTATGTAAAAAACGAGAAAAACTGTAAATGTACCTAGAGCATAGAGTCCAACACAGTATCGGTTCTAACCCACTTTATTATTCAAATTCACAACACGGTTGTGAATAAATTGGGCAGCTAGTTTAAAATATTCATCTTATTGAATTGAAGCTCCTCAGCCATCGAAGTTTATTTAAATCGCTTTGAACTTTGAATGAAGTATAAATATTTAACTAAGAAGGCGGAAATCGAATCTAATCTAAAGATGCTTCGAACCCGTCCAAAACAGGAAATAGCGCTCAAAATAAATAACAGTGAGTCACAAGTACATTTTTCGCCCGTCAATAAAAATGGGAGGAATAAGCTGATCTTTTATTTTTTGACATAAAACTCATATAAGAAATTCGATTTAATGCATAGCGTGCTTGAAGTTGAAGGGACTAGTTTCACCAAGATCTGGAATATCGGTAAACACAATCCTATCGGCAGGTTCGAGTTGCTCAAAAATTGTAATCTGAAAAGGAAATATGTAGAAACAAAAAATAGATTGAGAAGTCTGGGTACAAGTTTGCTACTGTCGCTCATTGATGCATTTTATTTGGAATTGTCATTACCGTATTCGTTCCAGTTTTGAGAAGTGGACTTGGAACATACAGAGTTCTCTGTGGTCCAGCGCGGAAGTACCGTCCAATGTTGAAGCCGTTGACAAACACGATTCCCTTATGCCAGGGGGTCATATCCAAAAAGGTATCGCCTGGAGTTCCACTTATCTCAAACGTTGATTTGATGAGAACAGGAGCTGCAAGCGCTGAAGCGTTGGTAGTAGTTCTCCAATTGTCTAGTCTATTTAAAATTATTAAAAAATAAACAGTTCCAATTTCCAATACTCGCCAACTTTTAATGTTATATCTTTCTTCCTATGTGTTGAGTTTTACCCATTGACCCAGTTGGTCTGAAATTCAACAGCGATGATCTCCAAGTCCACAATTGGTTCATTGTTCAGCTCAATAACGGACTCATGGATTGGCGCAATTCCTTTCTGTTGAATAAAGTCAAATTCTTGTCCCACGTTAACTCGGGCCAAACTCTCAATGATGAGATCAACCGTATGTTCTCCGGACTCTGCGACTTCAAGGGGAAATTCTCGAATACTGTTCATAAAAGGTATAATTTACCGAAATAGCGAAACGTTCAGAATCATTGAATTTATTGGGACGGACATTAGACAGTAGACATTAGACATTATAACTTACCTGTTAATCCAGTAATCAGGAACAGGCTTTTCGTATCCTGTGGGCACCATTATTCCATCCACGAGTAACAAGGCAAAGTCTCTTGGCCAGGAGCCCTGTAATTAATTTCAGATGAGTATTATATTATTTCTGCTAAGCCTAAAACAATATGAATTAATTAACAAACCTTGAAGACGTCTCCATTGTTGACCAATGTTTTCTTCCTGTAGACAATGTATCCAAATCCCATGCCACTGTCGTCGTTCATTGGCAGGTTTTCCATTGATACAGGGCTTGGAAGATTGAATTTGGAGGATGGTGGAACTTGGTCAATCATGTCGTTGTAGGTTAAGTAGGATGTTGGATTCAGGGTTGGGTAAGCAACTTTTGTACTTTCCGCTGGTCTCTCAGGGCGTCTGAGCTTGGGTGTAGCGTATTTCTCAACGAGTTGTACAATGAATTCGTATTTCTCTGTGTAATCTCCTGCTTCGGATAAAGGAGCGTCGTAGTCTGTAAAAAATATATCCACAAAAATATAATTTCCAGGATTTGATTTTTCTAATTTCGATGCATATTTTAGAGTTTTTCAACATAATATTTTGTCATTCAATTGTATAATTGGATTCTTTTTTAAAGAATTATTCCTGATTCCTGCTGCATTAGTTTCATTCTGTATTCAAAAAAATATCGATGCTGATTCTTGGCGATTTCTTCTTTTAGAAGTTCAAATATTTTTGCAGATTGCTTTTAATTAGAAATTTTCAAATTTTTGCATAAGAAGAATTTTTTGCACATTTTAGTGCAATATATTTGTATTTTTAGTGCATGAAGTAGTTTGTAAGACATATTTGAGCCGTGTTTTCATACACAACGCAACCCTTCCTGTCAAAGTGAGGCAAATGGCATTATCATTTTAATGTCTTAAGAATATGAACATACCGTAGCTTGTAACGTCAGCCGCAATGTAATGCGGAAGACCCACAGTATTTGCACCGGCCATGAATCCGAAGTTCGTACCACCATGGAACATGTAGAAGTTAACAGAGCCATTGTATTTGTTGAAAATTGTTTCCAGAATATCAGCAAAACCTAGATATTCAAATAAACGGCTTCCATTAGCTACTTAATTTTGGGAAAGCGTAAAATTCAAATATAATCCAAAGAATTTCGGACTTTGAGGATCTGTTGTGGCATGGAATGGGTCAAACCAGTGTTCAAACCATCCGCTCCAGTACTCCATGACCATGACGGGCATATCCGGTTGAAGCTCAACAAGTCGACTCAAAATATTATCTGGATTTGTCTGGAAGTTAGCAGTTTGGAGTAACCCTGGTATTGTTCCTTCGTGACCATCTCCGCCAAAATTATTGTCAGATGTGAAGTGAAGGCAGTCAAATTCATTATCAAGGAAAACGTCACGAACGAATTCCAAATATTCCCTGCTTCGTGGATAGAAACCGGCATACTCGTTTTCAATCTGCCGATTAATAATCGAATTTAATGCATCTTTCCTGGAAATAACATTTTATGGTTTAGGTTTAGGTCGGTTTATTTTACCTGAGCAGCAATAATTGATCCACCGCGAGTGAATTGCAAGTCGGCAACCAGTGGGAGCAGTTGATCAAAGAAAATCTTAACACGATCTAAATAAGGTTGGTAGTTCTGACGAACTTTCATGTTTGGATCTCGTTGCAACCAACTGTTGAAAGATTAATCAACTTAGCCTTAGAATTTGCTATATATGGAATTGCAAATTTTCTTTATTTGCTAAGCCTTCTGATAGCTCACCCAGGAAAACCTCCGAAATCCCATTCTGAACAAATATAAGGACCCGGTCGTAAAATCACGAGTAAATCTTCTTCTTGTGCCATTTGAATATATTTTCGAATGTCCATGAAAGCCGACATGTCATTTCCACCTTGTCCAAAATCAAATTTGTTTTTTCTCGGCTCGTGAAGATTCCAAGAAACGTATGTTTCAACTGTATTTGCACCGGTTGCCCTCAATTTCCTCAGTCGGTCTCTCCATAAATCGGGGTGAACGCGGAAGTAGTGAATAGCTCCGCTAACAATTCGAATGTGCTCTCCATTCAAGCTGTGATTCCAAAATCAATTTTAGCACAGGTACGTGTAGATTTGTACAGTTGTAAAACCTTTAATATTTGACAACATATTTTATTTATATTTTTACCGAAATTCCCCATTTGCAGCGACTAGTCCAACTGTTTCCTGACCGGGAGTTGTTGCAAAGTATTCGTAAACGGTTTGATCTTCTTGGGCTAATACCAAAGCAATCACGCCCTAAAAATATGTAAAATATTCGATGCACCTATTTTTGCAAAATGTATGTATATCTTTTTTTACGAAATTGATGTATAGGATCGTATCTACGAAATATTTTGACCCAGAATATTTTAATAACGATTGAGAACTAGTCCACTTTTATCCAAATTATATTATCTTTTAGATGCAATTTACAATATGGCTTCAGAATAAATTGCCAATTTGATTTAAATGGTGCTAAAAAAACAAACAGCCACAGTACTTTATAATCCATATTTTTCTTACCATAAGGGCTAGGAGTCCTGCTAATTTTGCCATACTCAAGTTGTTGTGCTGTGCAGATGATGTAGTGACTTTCAGTTCAGACTGACCGATACAGTTCCATAAATGATTCTAGCTTATATACCCGTATTTTTACAGACTATTGTGCTTCTGGAAATTTCAATGATCTAATATCTGTAACCCGTTGTATATGTGATAACAATTCATTGTCGATTTGATGAAACCTAATGCGATTCGATATACATGGGCAGGAGGCTGGACTGAGATAATGCACATCCTCGACGTGTCAACTGTCAACGTGTTATTGAATTGATAATTAAGAGTTTCAGTACAAGTGGAATAAATTCCAAAATGTGAGCCCACGTTCCTCCGACACTGGGTCGATAATAGCATCCTTCATTGTAATGTAGTACTTCAAGTTGTGCTGCCAGAAATACAATATACAATACAATTGGAGCAACAAGATCCAACCTTCTGGCTAGCGGAATAATTTGGCAAATTTACTTATAAAATCGGGGTTTTTATTTAAGATAGGCAAAGAGATTTACCAGCCTAGCTCCGCGTGTACCGAACACATAACACATGTGTAAAGTATGGCGGAAACAAAATCTTATGCAAATGGAACGCCTGATTCATGGAAAAGTACAAACGATTTAAACATTTTTGTTGACAATCGTAATAAAAATGAAAATATTCAAAACTGTGATTTCATTCGAAGGATCCCTTCATTTACTTGCTATACTAATTCTCTGAGTATCATTCCAATTTCAATTAGTACAGTCTTAGTCTGGAACATGGAAGCACAGGTATCGAGTGTTGGTCCTACATCTATGGGAATTTACTAAGGTATAACTAAATTACCACTGTACATCACAATTTTATCATCATTTAGCACATTTGTCATAAATTCAAATTCTTATTGTCGTTTCAAGCCTCAGTGACCATCACTTGAAAATGTAGAACATTTTAACAAAATGTGGCCAATAATTCGGAAAATAATTCGATTAAAATTCTAGAAGACCTATTCATTTTATTATAACTTCGAACGGTCTATCATGAAATAAATAGTATAATTTTAGCTAACACTAAAAAAATAATTAACGATTAATAACTAAGTATCTAGAATCGATATGCCATTTCTGAGAATTTCTTGAAGTTTTCGATGGCTCCATTCAATTCAGCTGGAATTAGATAGGGAAAATCTTCTTTCACTTTCAACT